>MU227161.1:140955-152175 GCA_018584345.1 Thuja plicata
ACATTTTGGCACGCCCGGTGGGACCCACGTCCCTATTTTTTTAACATTTTTTAACATTTTTTGTAAATTTTTTGCAGATCAGAAAATTTTAACGCAGACCCATCTCCGCTCTGGAGTCGCCGTCTCCGTAGATTGCTATCTCCGCAACTCGGCCATCTACGCGGATCACCGTCTGCGCATAAAATCCACCATCTCCGCCTGTCTAAACGCAACTTTTAAAACTGTGTTTTAAAATTGATTTTTATTAATTTTATATATTTTTAGCTCTCGGATTTCTGATAGGGATAGACTTTTTAAGAGTTAAATGCTGTCAAAATTAATAAAAATATCATTTTTCAATTTTAATAAGTTTCCTTGTTTTATGTGAAAATCTGACTGTTTATTCTCTGTCGTCTGCGCAGGTTTTACATCGTATCCGCAGATCACCGTCTGCGAAACTCTACCGTCTACGCCTATTTTCTGAGACTTTTGTTTTTTAACACATTTTAATATTCCAAAATACTAACCAGTGCATGCAGGTTCTATTATTTATGTTTTTGAAAGATATTAATCAACTCGTATGATTAAACACTTGTTTTGGAATGTATGATGAATAAAATGAACCTCATTAAATCTTGAATGCTTAAGAGAATGAACTTCACAAACTCTTGAATGACTTAAAGTAAATCAAACACACCATTACAAGTTTTCCTTTTTGCTGTGTGGGAAAAGAATTGAACATGTATGTTTAATCACACTATTGTGTCTTTTTCTTAGGTAGAAAATACATAGTTTCTTTAATTAGGTTCAATTTAGAAAATAAACTCTTCTTGGTGTGTTTGAAGAAGTGTTTTTTAACACTTCTTTCGAGCTTATTTGTCATTAGATAGATCCCTTTAATTTAAGTGATGCTTTGATTAAACTATAGCCGTATCCTCTCTCCTCGCCTTCGCGGATCTTGGGTGAAGAGAAAGCTTAGCTTAATCAAGCCTCTAAAGAGGCCTGTCTAGAGGGAGCGCTTCCCCTTTAGAGGATGACCTCAAACCGGTAATCCCTTCGGCCGGTATAGAAATAAGGTGCGACCCAAAGGTCTGCTTTATCCCTTCAAGCTCAGGTGGGTCATGTTCAATGGTAGTCCATACTGAGTGAATATCCCTCAGCATACTGGCATGGTTGAACTAGAGACTTAAGTGTCTCACACCATACAAACCAATTGCGGGGATGCCACGAAACCTTACTAGCAACCATAAAATAGTAGCCTACCCAGTTCACCTCTGAACGGTGACTTATTATAGTGCAAGGGGAGGGAAGAATCTCCCCCCAAGATTCCCATCATACGTGTCCTAGGGTATTGTGTTGCAAAAGAGATCTTTGTAGCATAGTGACAATACCCGGCAAAAGGCAAAAACACGGGCGCCCTTCCGGGGGTGACATGTTGTGTGAGCTAAAGGACTACCAAGCAATGGGCCTATAATATTTTATGCAAATCCAAATTCCTTAGGTAGTTACTGATTGAACTATCTTTCAATGTGCTAGACCCCGTGAAAACATAAGTAGTTGGAAAGAACCACTTGAACATACACAATCAAAATATTGCAAAGCTAGAATAAAACCCCCTAATGTCACATATGATTGTATCTCTCAAGGTTTCTTTGTCCCTTGTTGGATTGTTTTGAGACGTTTTTTTGTTATTTTTTAGTTTGCTTGTACTTAAAATTAGTTCTTGCCATCGAACATTTTGCCCAAAATCAGACTGAACATCAAAAATCTGCCCAGAATTTCAACACACTGCCTTAGTCTCAGTCGGCCGTCTCCACTCTGGATCTGTCATCTGCACAGATTACCATCTGTGCAGATCACCATCTGTGAAGACTATCGTCTGTGTCTAAGACTGGCATCTCCGCTTGAAAATAGTGACCTTCAAAAATTGACCAAAATAATTGAAATTTGACCATCTGTCGGACCCTGAAACCGATTGTCCTAAATCATTCATCTATTTGGCCAAAATTGATTTTTTCCATGACATGACCAATTTTAAGAAGCATAAGAAGGTCAAACTTCCTAAATCTTCAGTCCTTAGAGAGCAAAAGGAAACCACCCGTAAATCCAAGGAATTCCAGCACATTGCAACATCTATCAAACAAGGTATTGAACACCGTGAGAAGCTTGAAAAAATCATTTACAACAATACCATTTGCAAATTCATGGCCAAATTTTCGCTCAATAGATCTTTTATCACTCTTGAACAATACGATTAGGAAACACTTGACTTTTGGATCATTCTTCCACTTCTTCCATCATCATCCTTCCTTTGGAGCATTAGATAAAAATCAAATCCAATCCTTAGGTTGAAAGACCTTAATCAAATTATTTTTGACCTTCATCCTCAAACAAACAAAATATTGCTTGTAGACCATTAGTCTGTCTCAAGTAATTTAAATCTCTTAGTGATATCCTGTTTTGCTTGAGATCACAAGTCCATCTTCAAGTGGGATAGATATTGCTTTAAATCCTTTGTGTTTGTATCATCATAAGGTGTAACATGCTTAGGTTTTGTCTCAAAAACCTTTAAATCAATCAACTCAATCAAATCAATCAATCCAATCAATCAAATCAATCCCCAATCAAATCAAATCAATCAATCAATCATCAATCAACCAATCATTCAATCAATGAATCAATTAAATCCAATCCAATCAAATCAAAGATCTTTGCTCCAATTCATATTCCACATCTCCTTGTCTTTCATTCTTCTACCATTGTATGGTTGTCACTCAATCCCAAGCTAGAAACATGAGGAGATCAACATCCAACACTAATCATGAAGAGAACCCATTCGCCACACATTATTTTCATGGAAGTGGGGTACAAGCTGAGGAAGTGGCTAAAGAAACTGAATTAGTGGACCAAAACAAAAGGCCCAATCAAGTGATTGACTTCCTTAGAGACCCCTACAATTTGGAAATGGTTGAGAAGGCCATAATGCATAACAGTGATGAGATATTTCTGAATCTCATCCATAATGGTGTCACAGTTCCTGAGGATTTTGATGAAACACTTCTTACCAGAAATGTCACTAAAGACACTGCCGCCACTTTAGCAGCCATGTATTCTACTTAAAATGCTACATCATCATGTGACACTGGTAAGAGACCTACTAGTGAACCTCCTACATCAACAACAATATCAGCACCTGTATCAACAACCGTATCAATACCCTAGTTGACACTTGAACAAATCTAGCAAATCATAAGTGCTTTACCAAAAAATACTACACACAATAGCAGTCAAATGACAACAACTCAAGGAGCAAGTGCTAATGTCAATAACATAGGGCAAGTTTCCATTCCCTTGACCTCCTTATTCCAAACAATGGGAGCAAAAATGTCCGCAAAAAATACATCACAAGCTTATCAATATATACCTCCCCCGACGATTGGAATGACCTCCATGGGCTTTTCAGCTGCACACTTTGGAGGAGGTGGAGGTTATGTACCCCTATTTTTCACACAAAGTACCCCAGATGTCACCCAACTAATCAATGAGCTCAAAAGTATTGTACAAGGTTTACAAAGTGGGGGCAAGAAGGAGTTTTCTTTTAAAGAGATTTGTCCCTACCCATTTGACAAGTCTATCACAATGCAACCATTCCCACCAAACTTTGAGATGCCTAAATTCAAAAAATACAAGGGAGAAACATGTCCTCTCCAACATCTCAAGGAATTTTACATTGCATGTTAAGAGGTTGCTTATAATGAGAGCTATTTGAAGAGACTTTTCACTAGGAGTCTTGGAGGCGCAGCCTTGGAATGGTTTATGGCCCTTCCTTATGGGTCAATTTCTACCTTCTCTAACCTTGCGGAGAAGTTTGTTGGACAATATTTATATAACATTGAGCATCAAGCAACACTCAGCGATTTGTGTAACACTAAATAAAAGAATGGAGAAACCTTTTCCAGTTTCTTACAATGATGGAGACATATTGCAAATTGCATGCCATGGAAGATACCTGATAATCACTTAATTAACATCTTCACAAAGAATTTAATCCCTGAGATGTCCTTCCAAATGAACATGGCTTCACCTGATACCTTTGAAGCCCTTGTCAAGAAGGGAAAAGACATTGAAGATGGCCTTTTACAAAGAGGAACCATCAAACATTATACTCCTTCCAATAATGATAAACCAAATTTTTTTAGTAAGAACAAAGGAGTTGTCAATGATGGAGTGACTGATGCCAAGCATGTTCAAAATGTTCAAGCGTCCAACAAAACCAATCAAAACAATCACAATAACAATCAAAATCAAAATTAGTACCGCAATAACAATAACAATCAGAATCAGAATCAGCCCAATCAGAACAATGAGAATCAAAATAATCAGCAACTGCACAATCAATCATTCTTATTCCCGCGCAACAATTATAACAACAACAACAATAATAACAATGACAATCAATAGCGATGACAATTCACAGCTTTAGCAGAGCCTTTAGATGTGATCTTCAAACAACTCACGGATCAAGGAATGATAGTTTACCCAAATACTCAACCTTTTGATGAGAATCAACCTAAACCTGTTTGGTATAAAGATAATGAATATTGTGATTATCATCGCATCAAGGGACATGATACCAAGAAGTGCATGAAGCTTCGACACTTTGTGCAAGATCTCATTGAAGATGGGAAAATTGAGGTTGAGAGTCAGAATGTGTCCTCATCTAATGCAAAACTCAAGGTCTATAATCAACCTTTCCCACCTCATCATCAAAACAATGCATCAAATTCCATTCCCTATGACTATTCTACTAATACCATTACAGGTCATGATCGAACATGTGGAAGTCTAGATGAAAATGATATCTTTGGATTTGATTCCTTTTGTGGCCACGTTGAAGAAGTTGACATGCATATTAATACCATAAAACTCAAAGCTGCTGATTGTAATGCTACTACACGAAGACCCAGAGTCACTGTTCAAGCTGCTGATAGACCTTCTACATCTGCAAATCCACCAGTTGCACCATCTACTGCTGCTCGGCCTACCTCACATTTTGACTTGTTATCCCAATTGTGAAAGACACCTGCATAGATATCCATTCTAGAGATCTTGACAACATTGCCAGTTCATAGAGAAGTCCTTGATAAAGCTCTAAATGAATCCTGTGTTCCTGAGAACATTAATGCTGCACAATTCAAAGCCATGATAGGGAACCTAGCTGCGCAAGAACATCTTGTTTTCACTGATAAGGATTTAATTGGTCCTGATCCTCATCATAATAAATCCCTCCATATAGAAGGTAAAATCCACTCCACAAGAGTCAAAAGAATCCTTATAGATGGTGGATTTGGCCTAAATTTGTGCACATTAAAAATGATTCATAACATTGTTCTTTCTGAGGACCTCATTGATAAAGACAAGAGAATTACAATAAAAGCTTATGATGATAGAGAACGAGAAAGCAAGGGCATGATCACATTGCCCTTCCAAGTGGGCCCGACCCTGATTGAAACTGTTTGCCATATACTAGATCTTGATTTACCTTATAACATCTTGCTAGGATGTCCGTGGATACACACTATCAAAGGTGTACCCTCTAGCTATCATCAGTGTCTGAAGTTTCCACATCATGGTAGAGAAATCACAATTCCTGGAGATCCTGAGCCCTTCCAATATTGCAAGAGACATGAAGGAAAACAAGCTAATTACTGTCCGTTGAATGAATTTGGCCGACATTCCAATCAAGAACCCCCTGGTTCAGAAAAGACATCTGAAACATCAATTGAGGAAACTAAAGGAAAAGAAAAGGTTACTGAGGACAAAGCTACTAAAGACAAACCTTCCTCATCTGAAGCAAAAGAAACATTCACAAACCAAGGTATGGAAGAGTATAAGTTTGAAAGTGCCTTATGTGTTGGGCAACTCCCCTTGTCTCCAAAGTCTTATGGGAAACCATCACCATTACCCCTTTCCAAGGATAAAACACTTGTGCATTTCAAGTCAACTACTTTTGAACATTGGGGGCCTTTGTCAGATGAACACATGGAATATAGCATCCTTGATTGGCTCTATAATGATGAAGAAGAACAACCTGTAACTTTCCCCAAAGGAAAGTATCCTAAAGTCACGCCCATCATTGAAAACATGGGATATCATGGTACTGGTCTTGGAGCTAATGAAACAGGAAAGAAGAAAATCATAACAACTAATGGCTATCCTAAAGGACATGGATTGGGTTCCGTAGAAACTAAGACTAACTTCGCTAAGGATTATTGTCTAGCTTCCTCCGAATCAGACACTGAGGAAGAGTTCTTCAAAATCCCCTTCCAATACATTGAAGATGACCTAACTGATAATCACCATGTCCTCACTATTACCCAAGCTAACCTTTTGTCCCCTCGTTTACCCCTCACAAACCCTAAATTAATTGACCGGGATCAGCAAGACTCACCACCAGCTTTGGATATATGCGATTTGAATGAGGCAGTTTTAGCCCTCTTTGGACTTAAAGATCTCCAAGAACATGAACATCACATACACTACAATGAACAAGCCTACTTTGGTAGCCAAGTCAACTCTCTCAGTCACAAAAATGAAAAAGAAAATAAAAATAAAAAAAATGAAAATACATCCTCTGGTGAAAACCTCTCGCAGGCACCTAAGGATGAAGAAAAAGACAAAAATAAAGGATGATTCCTCTAGTGAAAACCTTTCTGAGGTGCTAGAGGAGGGAGAGATTGACTTTCCATTTATATCATCAAAATTAGAAGTGTCATCTATGATTATTGAAGACACCATTCCAGTCAACCTTGGCATAGAAGAAAATCCACATATCACTTACATTGCAGCTTCTCTCAGTGATCAAGAAAAGAAAGTCATGATAGAATTTTTACATAAGCACAAAATCAACTTTGCATGGACATACAAAGACATTCCTGGGCTTGATATAGATCTCGTGATGCATCATCTTGCAGTAAATCCAAATGTAAAACCTGTCAAACAGAAGCTTCGCAAGATGCATCCTCAAGTTGCATTAGTAGTCAAAGTAGAACTTCAGAAGATGTTGGATGCCGAGGTAATTAGACCAATTGACTATCCTAAATGGGTTTCTAATATTGTACCAGTAGGTAAGCTTGCTGGGGGCATTTGTATCTGCACTGATTTCAGAGACCTCAACCTTGCATGTCCCAAGGATGATTTTCCACTACCTAATATTTACATTATAGTGAATTTGACAGCAGGACATGAAATGTTATCACTTATGGATGGATTCTCAAATTATAATCAGATCAGGATAGCACTAGAAGACCAACACAAGACTGCATTCACAACACCTTGGGGCACTTTTTGTTATCAAGTGATGCCCTTTGGTCTTAAAAATGTAGCAGCTAATTATCAACGAGCAATGACTACCATCTTTCATGACCTGTTGCATGTTATCATGGAAGATTATGTGGATGATCTTTTAGGCAAATACAAAACAAGGGAATCTCACATTCCTGTCCTTACCACCATCTTTGAGCGACTGGAGAAATATAAGCTTAGGCTGAATCCCAAAAAGTGTGTCTTCGGGGTGCAATCTGGTACGCTACTGGGATACATTGTATCACATCGAGGAATAGAAGTTGATTCAAAGAAAGTGAAAGCAATTCTATAAATGCCTCCACCCAAGACATTGAATAAATTATGTAGTTTGGAAGGCAAATTACAATCAATCAAAAGGTTCATGTCACAGCTGGCTGACAAAGTGCATTCATTCTCACATCTTCTATGCAAGAATGTCAAGTTTCAATGGGATTGTTTGTGTCAAATTGCATTCAAGAAATTGAAAGCTTATCTGGTTAATTCACTAGTGTTGGTGCCACCTGTTGCTGGTCGCCCTCTGATTTTGTACATATCTACTATAGAGGTCACTTTGGGAGCCCTCCTGGCATAATTAGATGATAACGGCAAAGAATGAGCAATTTACTACCTCAGCAAAACTCTCATTGGCTATGAGTTAAATTATTCCCTGATTGAAAAAGAATGTTTGGCCGTTGTTTTCTGTACACAAAAACTACGTCATTATATGCTTAATCATAAAGTTCATCTTGTTGCTAAAATTGATCCACTCAAGTATCTCTTGGCATGCGTTGCTCTTACTGGATGTACAACAAAATGGGTTATGATTCTTAGTGAGTTTGACATTGTTTATGTGGATCAAAAGGCCATCAAAGGACAAGTGATTGCAGATCAGTTAGCTGAAGCACCTATTGACGATAAACATCCTCTCATCACAAATTTCCCAGATGAATCAGTTTTAAATCTTGCCCCAAGTTCACCATGGAAGCTATATTTTGATGGATCCTTCACTCTGAAAGGATCAGGGGCAGGAATTTTGTTTGTTACACCAAAAGGAGATCTTATTCCTAAGTCTTTCAAGTTACAATTTCCTTGTACCAATAATATTGCAGAATATGAAGCCCTTGTACTTGGACTTTGACAGGCCATACAATGGGAGATTTTCACGTTATTGGTGCTTGGTGATTCACAATTGGTTATCAAACAAGTTATGGATGAATATCAAACAAAGGATGACAAGTTGCTCCCTTACCGCCGTACAGTTGAAGATCTCAAGACACACTTTACTGACTTAACATTTCAACAGATTCCTCGCGCCAACAACAAAGCAGCAGATGCAATGGCAACAATTGGGTCTCTGATCAATATGCCAGAACATAGTGCATGGTGTGAGTTTCTTGTTGAGAATCTTATAGTCCCTACCTATGACACGCCAAATTATGAAATGGTGTGTGAAATCGCTGATCCTAATTCCCCGTGGTACCAAGAGATATATTCCTACTTGCGTGATGGACACACTCCACTTACTTTAATGCCTAATCAACGTAAAACCTTCATTCGCCGAACATCCTGATACATAATCCTCGCTGATACCCTGTACCAAAAGCATTTTGATGGAACTCTTTTAAGGTGTCTAAATTCAGATGAAGCACAAATTTCCTTAGAGGAGGTACATCAAGGAATCTACAGGGCTCATTCTAGTGGACTTACGTTAGCCAAGAAGTTGTTACGCACTGGATATTACTGGCCTACTATGGAGAAAGACGCCTACAACTATGTGAAGAAGTGTGTACCTTGTCAGCAGCATGGCGATTTGATACACGCTCCCTCCCAAGAACTCCAACCCACCATCACCCCTTGGCCCTTTTCACGTTGGGGTCTTGACCTTGTTGGCCAAATTTTTCCTAATTCATCCAATGGCCATAAATACATCCTGGCTGCTACAGAGTACTTTACCAAGTGGGTTGAAGCTGTTTGTCTCACCTACACTACTGGAAAAAAGATTTCAAAGTTTATCCTGAACTATCTTATCTATCGCTATGGCATTCCTCAGGACATTGTTACTGATAATGAAGGATCTTTGAAGAACAAGGATGTCACAGAGCTATGTAGGAAGTTCAGCATTACCCACCATACTTCTTCCAAATACTTTCCACAAAGCAACGGTCAAGCTGAGGCTACAAATAAAACCATTATCAGAATCCTCAAGAAGACAGTCGATGAAGCTGGCCGTGATTGGCACCTTCGCCTCAATCCCACCCTTTGGGCTTACCGCACCTCCATTCGAACCCCCACGGGAGCCACTCCCTTCACCCTTGTTTATGGTACTGAGGCTATTCTACCCATCAAAATTGAGCTCCCTTCCCTCAGAGTCTCTCTGAAGAATTTGTTGTCTGAAGAAGAATACAGAGTTGCCTGCTTGCAAGAGCTGGAACTCCTTGATGAGAGATGCCTCAATTCCCTAAACCACCTCCGCATGTATCAAAATCGCCTTCGCCTTCAGTTCAATAAAAGGATCAAACCTCGTCAGTTTGAGGTTGGTGATCTTGTCCTGCAGCATAACATGAAGAACCTCCAGAACAAAGAAAAGAAAGGGAAGTTTGAACCTAATTGGTTGGGTCCCTTCATTGTTATAGCAAAGTATGGTTCTAGCGCTTATCAGATTGCATTTCCAGAGGGAGACCCACTCCCTGATCCTATAAATATTGTACATCTCAAGTGCTTCTATGCTTGATCAGTTAGTAGTCCGTTGTACAACAGAAATTGTTCAGAAAAATCTAAAAAAAAATCAGAATAGCAGAAAATAAAAAAAAAATCAGAAAAGCAGAAAATAAAAAAAAAATCAAAATAGCAGAAAATCCAAAAAAAAATCAGAAAAGCAGAAAATCCAAAAAAATCAGAAAATATCAAAAAAGCATAAAAAATACAAAAGCTTGAAAAGAAAAAAAAAAAAAAAAAAATCAAATAGAGAAAGAGAAAAATCCATCCATATGTGAAAACCACTTCGGTGGCGCAATGGATAAGTACCATGGTGAAAACCTGTTTCAGGCGCCATGTGTAGTCAGATCCACCATCAATTTTTGCCATTTGTCTATACCACTTGCATTGCCTTTTCATAATAAGTGTCGCTACCCATATTTGTGCAGGTAGTCTTTTTGACCATTCTCTCGCTTCTACAATAATGATTCCCGCATGACTGAGCTTACCAAATCATGCAACTGAGCTTTGTTCTAGACATAGTGATCGCAAATGTTTTACATCAAATCGATAGAATGGTTGACTCTCCTAATGATCATTCTATTCACAAGCAATTGCCAGCGAATTTCCATTTTCTATCAATCAAATCTTTAACCCATCAGGATGAATCCTTCCAGTGTCGGCTGTCCTATCAATCATCCCATCAAATTGTTCATGGCAAGAACTTTTGGATTGAATGACCACTTGGTCAGGATGCCTTTTTGTTGATTTTATCTTGTGTTTTACTATGTTCTTATCACGACAACCTCGATCTTCTATATCTTGGTTCGTTACGGTGAGTATCTAGTGAAATACGTGTCTTTTGTGTTATGATCTACTTATCATAGTTTGCTAGGGCATTTATATTTTGATATTCAGTTATGACTATGTATGCCTCACTAGGGGCAGGATTCATGGATCCCATAATCCTTTAGAAGATCTGGGTGTACTGCGTCTCCTCATGAGTAACATTTTACAGGTCTCTTCATATCTGATATCTCACATTCTTGTTCCTAACAATCTATTTGTTTGAGAGCCTAGTCCATGCAAAGGAACCATGTCACTTGTGTTTTCTAGCACATGGTGCATAACTCCTTTTGCAATATCAAACTAGGGTGTGCTCTCCAACATTAACATGGTATTAATCCCACTATCATATAGTTA
>MU227161.1:152225-177796 GCA_018584345.1 Thuja plicata
TTCTCTTGGTAAAGGTTTCTATTTATTCCCCTATCCAGTCATCTAAGTGATTTTATCAGATTTTTGTGATACACACAAAAATAGTGTCCTCATTCATCTTGCATCCATTGCATTCATTAGTCATTATATTTTGCATTAATTATTTCATTAGTCATTATCCATTCATTTCATTAGTCATTGTTCATCACATTGGTACATAATTCTTTGCATTATTCATTAGTTTCATGTGTCATTACATTGATCATTAGTCCATAATCATTTGCATTGTTATATATTTTGCATTGCTCATTCCATTCATCCATTAATCATTAATCATTAAGCATTGTTCATTAATCATTAATCATTAGTCATTAATCATTATACACGTCATTACAACATTATATTAACCATTATAGTTTTCTCATTATGTCATTACCCATTCATTTCATTAATCATTAAGCATTGTTCATTAGTCCTTAATCATTAATCATTAAACATTATACATTTGTCTCACATTTCATCCATTACATTCATTAATCATTACAACATTGCATTATCATTTATTAACCATTATTGCTTACATTATTCATGTAGTATTTATTAAATCATTTACATTGCATTTTTCATTAGCATTAAAATATTTATAACCATTTGCATTTGCATTCCATTAAGTTGCATCTATAACATTTATAACATCATATAAAACATTTACAACATCATCCATACATGTTACTATATAAGCATTAACATATCATACATAAATCTGCATCTCATCCCTGCATCACAAATTTGTCAGTCTTATCATGCATACATATATTCATCACATCCTGCATATCAGTCATAAGCATCATATTCTATAAACATAAATATCATAAATACATCCATCATAAGCATGTAAAACCATCAAAAATACATAACCATAATAGTCCATAGTCCAAAATAATGTCTATGTATATATCTCAAAAAAATGTTATCATACATCATGTGTCAAAACTGTCAAAAATGTGTATCCAAAAATCTGAGAGGAATCATGGCGGTGGCTGTGATGGTCCTGCACCACTACTGGGACATGGCGGTAAACCCACTGACCCCTATGATGCTCTCCCTGTGCTGGCCGACTATGACCTCTCTGAGTATGTAGGCGCCCAGGCCTCTGCTGGCACTACTCCATAATACAAACCCATATAATATGTGGCCTCTCAACCCCTGCGTCCTGCCTCTCTCTGGGAGGTGTTGACGGGGTTTTGCTGACCGGGTCCGCCAACAGTCATAAGTTGTCACCGGGATCCGGAGATACCGGCCAACTCCGCTTGCAAAGGTTATCTGCGTAAAATAAATTCCCTGGGCCTTCAAGCACCTGGGTGTCGGGTCACGACGGTGCAGGGCTCGGTTGGGAGAAGTGACTATTTTCAAGGGGGATAGCTGGTTTCTTCAACTCAAAACTTCTAGAGATTCAATGTAGTAAGGTTTCCCCTAGCATTCTACACTTAGCAAATAAAATGAAAAAATGATCCTGTGGGGTTAGAAGTACTTCATCTAACTATAGTAATGCTGAAATGTCTGGAACATCAATAATACTCTGATAGACTACACTAAATACCGAAGGAATACATAACCATCAGCTAGCATTCTACCAGTAGCAGGAATAAAGAGGTTGTTAATCTACTTTAACATATCAGAGTAGAAGACATAAAGAACATCAAAACATGAAATACCATTAACTCAGAAGCAAGAATGCCAACAACATCATCGCCGAGAATTCTTCCTTCTTTATTAATATTCCTTCCACAAAGCACTGGTGCGTGATACAATGGTGGCTCCAGGGGAACATCTAACTATTGAGAACAGAACAATGGAGCATTGAGCTCTGCAACTTGAAAAGAGACAAATCACTTTGCTATTACTATGGACAACAAAATCATCAATTTCGCTGACCCTTGGAAATGGGCCAGTCTGCTTATTTATACAACTCTTTTCTAACCCTAACCCTATTTACATCATGCTCTAATAAAATACAATATTTGAGGGCCGGTACTACCTGCGCCACCCTACAAAAGACTTGAAGATGGAATAGGTCTACCATGTCAGAAGAATAAGATAAGAATATACATCGGAAGAATCAGTCTCGAGAAGAGAGCTAGAAAGGAGAAAGAAGAGAGTAGGTCCCCCAGGAATTGAGGCTACATGCCTCATAAATGGAAAATGCGGTGCCCTTTCTCCAATGTGCCAGGTGTACCTCTGAGTGGCGCCCCGAGAAGACCACCCTATCAGAAAACCAACTGCTGAGCTGACGCCCTTGATGTGGCCAACTACCTTCTAACAGCCTTTATTAACTGCTTTTGAAAGTGACTGGTTAGCCTTGGAGACCGGGACACAGATCACTTTAAAGAATACAAAATTTTGGATCCGGGACTCCGGGATCCGAGAACTTACATCCCCAAAAGAATAAAGAATACTCAACACTCAAGTTCTCCCTGGCCTCCGGAAAAAAGCTCAAGGTTGTTTATTGTCGTTGAAGGCCTGGAGGTGGCAGGAAATGCCGTCTTCATCTACATCTTTTAGGCTGGTCCTTCTATGCTTGGCCACTTCAACTTGTTCCCCCAGTTCCAAAACATTTTCTTTGAATTCATCTGCCATCCTCGCAGCATCATGACCCTTAAGTATCAGGCTGGTTAATTTTGCAATCTGGGCCCCATCTATCCCCTCTAGGGATTGATACTAGGATTTTATTATCTCATCAAAACTTCCTAAAACTGAATCTTCGGGGGTATATGTATCTGTACTAAGGGGATCAGCCCCGGAAGCCTTTATTACAAAGGAATTGTATAAATTAGAAGAATATTTTACGATATTTACCTTTTCTTGTAAAGACCCCACCAGTTGCTTGGTTACCTCCAATGTGATGTCAATTTTGGAGTGCTGGGTTCTTACAAAATCAAATGATTCCTCACCCAAAATTTTGGATTCAGAAACTATATCTTCTCCCAAGGTGAGGAGCTCTTCGAGTTCCACCTTCCACGCTTGGTAATTTTTAGTCACTCTCCCACTGCTCAATAAGCACTTCCACCTGATGAATGACTTGTCAGGCTGTGTATAGATCTGGGAGGGTGGACACCAGGAAATGCCGGGTGTTTCCTATCAGCAGGGTGACCCATTCGTCCACTGCTTGGTCCTTCTTTTTCATTACCCACAGGGAGTCTATGTCACTCTGCGGTAGTTCTTCTGATGTGGAGGTCTCTGGAGGAGCGACATTGATGGGTTGGGCCAGCTCAGTAAGCAATCCCATAAGATTTGCATTCTTTTCCTTCTCAACCTTGAGCCTCTGGGCCTCCTTTTCATATCGGGCTTCCACTACCCTTGCTACCTCCTTTAGCAAGTCTACCTCACCTTGCTTTCCCTTCTTGCCTAGGGATACCTCCGCAACACTATAATTTGCGGGGTCCGCGATTGCTTCATTAGTGCCTGGGGGAGGTTTTGCCACGATGGCAACTGTTTCTTTGCCCGGCCCAGTTTGAAAAGTATGAACTGTCTGGGCTTTATTTGCCTTTGGAAGAGCCTGAACTTGGGCCATCATTTCGGCCGGGGAGAGAGGAATCACCAGACCGGCCTGAGCTTTTCTCTTCCTGCTTTCTACCAGCCACTGAGGTGGGAGAGGTGGCCTTCCTGCTAGAATTTATTCTCCTGATTCTTTCCCAGTGTCCGGTGGCTATTTCTCTTTTTCAATGTGGACCTCATCCGTCCCTCTCCCTGCCTCAACTTCTTCCGCAGCAACATTCTTGTCAATCTCCATCTCCTCGGCCTGGTCCTGTATGCCAATCGCTGTGTCTGAACCCTAGTAGGCTTCCTTCAGGATTTCTTCTTCAAGCTGCTCTTCTTGTTGTTGCTCTTCTTATTGTCCTTCTTCTTCTGTCGGGGCTTCTTCTTCTGTCAACACTTCTTTTGGCAGTAGGGGAGGCATCGGGCCAAATTTAAAGTCTGGGCCGCTGTGATCACCTGCCCAAAGGTTGATCCTGGGAGTGGCCCTTGAAAGATGGCGGCTGGGGTAACAATTATTCCCAAAGGTCCAGGTCCCCTAGCTGATGCCATTTTTTCACTTGGTTTTTGTTGGTCCACTCTTGGACCTTGCATTGCTTGAGCCCCAGAGATAATCTTCAGTTTTGGCTCCTTTTCTTCTACCTGATGCTCTTGTTATGCAACTTCTTGTTCTGTCCCTGGGATTTTTGCCCCAACTTGTGTATCATCCCCCTGTAAGTTCCCAAAATCATTGGCTGCAAACACATCAAATTCTTCTTCCGGAGGGGGACTGGTTGGGACCTCTATAGGCTTTGTTTCTTTCTCTGGCTCCAGGAAATTGGAAGAGAGAATCTCCACTTCTCGGGGGACGGATGCCTCCGACGTTGGTTCTGCCTTGGGCTGTTTGATGTGCTTCCTCTTCCTGCAGGTAACCAAAGGATGTCCCACATCTCTTATTGCTGCTGCTTCCAGCGGATCCACCCCCGTCGCCTTGACCATTAAGGCTGCCAACGACGGGGAGGAAGGAGGATGAAGTGGCCCGGTCATTAGTGGTGGGGTAGCCAACTTTGTTATTAACTGCTCCCTCATTTATTGGGAGGCTGCCACCGGTTATTTTATTTTCTCAGTGATGGGGAATTCTTCCGTGGAAGGGGTTGTAGCTATTCTCTTTCCTTTTTCTGCACCCTGCGAAGAAGTCCCGGTCCCCGAGGTCAATCTTGGTATTGGTGGAGTTATGTTTGGCGCCAGTTGGGCTGCTTGGCGGGTACTCCCAGGGCACACCTTCTTGAAGTAGGCGTGGCTTCACTCTACTACTTCCCGGGTGAAGTCTTCAATCGTGGGCTCCTCATGGGTGGCCCAGTTTACCAGTGGGAGGGCCTTTTTGTTGATCCCCTTTTCCTTGTACTGGGGATCAATGGTGGGGGCGTCGTTTGAGAAGTCTGTCAAGAATTGACAGAGCTTCAATTTATGCATCATATCGACTGTCTTTCAGATATAGTGCCAGCTTCACAAATCCAAATCATCTTGGTAGTCTGCCCAGAATTCCTTTATATGTATACGATGGGGCTCCAAAGCCTGGGGCATTGCCGCTGCAATTGTGCCATGCGGATCAAAATTTTTCTGCGCTAGATAAAACTCTTGTAACTTATAACTTTTTAGCTCATTATCTGCCTCCTTTGCGGTGGCCAAACTGCATGTGTAGTTCCCACAGGTAATTGGGAACATGATGTTCAAGATCTTCTTGAGGGCAAAGAAGGCATGTACCTCCATTATTTGCCTACAATATTCCAGCAGCACGATCTTGTCCCCATAATGCCTGGGTAACAAGTAGGGTTTCCCAGAGAAGTCAGCGACCCTGATGTATGTATGCTGCTGGAACTAAATATAATAGTGCCCATAGCCATGGACCAACTTCATCACCTCAATAGACAGGCAGTATCTGGCATCCCGGGTGGGTGTAAGCAGATGGTAGTAAACAAACACATCATTTACTCGGCAGAAACTAGGGAAGCTGGCCTCCCATTGGATCTGTGGGAAATGGTCCCACGGTGCTTTTTGTCCTGGGCCAATCCCAAGCACACCATCTGTAAGTAGGCCCTTGGAATGGGGCCTCTGCTGCATCATGGCCCAAAAAATATAAGAAGACATAAAGAACTTCTTCTTCCGGTTCAACTGTTGGAACTGGGAGTCGACATGGTTGGAGATTATTGTTGTCCAGTCGAAGAATTATCCCTTGGTGGAGATGCCAAGGAGGAAATAGTACATCCATTTGGCAAACTCTTGGGCGGAGGGTTTCCCAAAGACCTAGGCTAACGTTATCATTCCCATTTGGATGTTCTCCTTGAATTCAGAGTAGAGAATCTGTATCTTCATCCTCTTTGGGTCCCTCTTTGGGGCCTTAAGCCAGTGGGTATTCATGTATACTCGGGAAGCATCCTCCAGTTGTGTGAACTAGATCAAGACATCGGTCCTTGTAACCACCATAGCCCTGTCAAATTATGGGATACCCAGGCCCACCTAGAATGTGACTGGGTCAAGGGACACCAGTGGAGTGGGGTATCCTGTGGGTTCTATAGCTGCGAGCATGACGGCCCAGACAGAGGAGTTGTAGTTGGCAGCTAGTGTTAGAATAAGCTCTAGAGATTGCACGGAGCATGGGAAGCAGGCCACCTGGAGGATTTCGGAGCCTCTGACATTGATTGCTATTTGGTCTCCAGCCTGTCGCTGGATGTGCATTATCTTCACCAAAGCCTGCATTTCTGCCCAAGTTCTTACAATGGTGTTGGTCATCAGTTTTACCTTGGACTCAATCTTTGAGCCGACAATGACATTATCTTGTACAAACTTCATGGTGGGGGGTATCTTTTCCAAGGCCCTTTCCATCTTGGACTTTACGGTGGCCCTAGTCTCTGTTGCGGTTGGTAGTTCTGGGCTTCCAGGTGGAGATGACGCTGATGCTTCGGACATGTTTGGAAGATAAAGTCTGGGAACCTGCAAGGCAAACTGACTGTCAGAACATGTTTATCAAAATAATTATTTTAGGGTCCGGAGATCTTACCACCGTGGTGTTTGCTTTCCTGAAAAGTTAGTATCATGTAAGGTTAACCGAAAAGAAAAATATATCGTAAACTTAAAACCTTCATTACACATCTGGGTCTGGGGGTTTTTATCACACTTGGCAAGGACACCAGATGGGTGGTGGCAAGAGACCTGAGGCCTGGGGAAATGACCATTAGCGAGGACGTATAAAAATCCAAGTCATCAAGCCCATGTGGGCGCCACGTGCGGAGGTATTAAATGGAAGTGATGGCGATGACGGCAGAGCCAACTGTCCAAACGCGCAAAAAGGGAAAGCCACTTGGCTGGGATTGATTGCGCGCATGGGAAATTAATGAGGTTTTGACAGACTTCATGGAAGAGAGAGAAAACCACCTATTTGAAACTGGCTGAGAACTGAGTTTCAAACAGGTGGTTTTCTGTCCCAAAGCGAGTTTGAAGGCAGAAAACTAGAAATAGAGGTGACTCGACCAGCTTGTCAAGCCACCCAGAAGGATATACATGGAGCTGAAGGATATATACATAGAAACAAGGAGATATATAGAGACTATATATAGCTATTATACATATATACATGAATATACAATGCAGGACGATGCCCGCAGGAAAACCAGACAAGGCAGAAACGCACATATATATAATTATTTACACATTTACACTATTTACACTATTTACAGAAACAACTTTTGCACAGAGGGTGGACAACCCTCTAGCAGAGTTGACCCACCAACGGGTGGCAAAACCAGAAGACAACAGACCAGACAAGACAAAAAAACAAAACAAAACCAGACAAACAAAAGTAAAATGAAAACTGAAGAAAGCCAGAGAAGCAGGAAAATAGGAACACCAACCTGAGAACACAGAAGATGGAGGAAAGGGAGGATTTACCGTAGGAGCTCTGAAATAGCTTGAGTTATCTGATGGTCAGAGTCACCACCATGAAGCACTTGTATTTGCCTGAGAACGAATGAAAATCGTTAAGCGTTGATTATCACAAACTCTCTGCAAATGCTCTTTTAATCGCTTTAAAATCGCTCTTTGATTTTGCTCTAAGTGCTCGAAGGTTTTTAATCGTGGTAAGTGTGAAAGTGATAGATGACCTATTTATACCCATGGTAAAAGGTAATCCTCCTTCTTTCGACGATCTCAGGTCAGGAAAAACTTCCAGACTCCGGGCTTGAGGATTCCTCACAATGATAATCTTAAGAACATCATGGCGAAGAATCCCAGAGTCTGGAATTTGGTTCCCACCAAAAGACAACCTCCAGGACCGGAGTCCCGGAGGTGAAAACCAACAACAAAACAGCACACCGGGGAAGAAAACCCTAGAGAAAGAAAACAAAAAGGGAAAAAAAGACAAGGCAAAGCCACAAGCAGAGAGTAAACAAAAGCAAAAAAGGGGGACCCAACATTTTACACACAAAATGTAGGGATGGGGATGCAGGGCATAACAAATGGTGACTATCTAGGACAAATGCCTTTGCGCATTTGAGAACTATAGAATCTTTGGTTAGTAGAACTGGAACAAGCTGCCTCCTGAAGTGTCTGACAAGCAGAGAGCAACATATCTAAGAGAATCCAACCACACAGGAGTCAGTCTGTAGTCTTTCATCAGTGGTGTAGTGTGTGCTTTGGAAGGAAATCAAGCCGATGACCTCTAGGAGGAATAGAGAAAAGGCACTGATTACATCGAACTGGTCATCAATTTGCCCGCTTCCCCCAGAGACCGGAGTTTCATCCTGCTTTTCCTCTTATTTTTTTTTTTGTCACTATGTGGGGAAGGCGATACTTCTTTCACCATTAAGCTTAAGCTTAGCTAATTTTAATGGCGGTACTTATTTCACCTATCCACCTATATTTACACATTTGAAGAGAGGATAAAACTGCAGACCCGGGGAGAATTTCTTTAGACTTTCAGACATGGGCCAACCAATCAGTACAATCGATCTACCCTCGGTGTGTCCAATTACTTGTTCCTTATATTATTTGTGTTCACTGATTGCTAGACCCCCAGGGACACCCAATGGAGATTGCTCAAAATGTGCCGTAACCTGTAAAATGACCCTGGAGACTGGGTCGACTCCACCATGCTAAAGACAGATTCTGAATTTCACCATGCCGTAGACATCATACCAAAAGCCAGAGTTATGTGAAGCATTCCAATTCCTGCAAGACAGAACAAAACGCCGGGACCAAAAGAAAACCAAAACTGAAAACAAAAATAGCGAAAGAGGACTATCCCGGAGGATAGACGACAAGACTATTTACAAGGCAGGGCACCTCACAATGAGACACCCAGAGGAGATATTTACACGTGGGAGGCTTTACATATAATACAACTCAGGACAAACTTACCCTACTCAAAGTAGTGTTTGAGAAACTATCCGTTAACGGGCAATGCGACAGGTTCCCTAGTCAATGTGTTAAGGTGGTAAGTATTTGCCCCGCAGATTTTTGAGATCAAGTATGGTCTGAGCTAGAGCCATTGGAACTTGGTATGATTTCCTTTCTTTTCTCGGGCCTTGTCCCACAATAGAACCAGATCCAAAATCTGAAAAACCTTATATTGGGCTCTTCTGTCAAACCATCATTTTACCACTGCTTGATGATGCGCAAAATGTTCAAGGGCTGCATCTCTCTATTCTTCCATTCGTACCAGATTCAAGAGTCGAACCTCCACAATGTTGTCCTTGCTATTAAATTCCTGCATAAACTATAAAACTGGGATCTATAAATTGACTGGGAATACAGGGTTCTGACCATAAACCAGATGGAACGGGGATGTTCCCAGGGCGGCCTTAACACAAATGCGATCCGCCCAGAGGGCGAATCTTAATTTTTGATGCCAATCCCTGAGATTCTGTTCTAACAGATGTTTGATCACTTCAAGTAGATTTTTGTTTGTAGATTCAGCAACGCCATTCCCCTGGGGGTAATAGTTGCTGGAAAACTTTAGAGTGATCTTCCGATTGTAGGTCCATTCAAGTAACTACATTGAAGAAAATGTTGGACCATTTTCACATACCAAAGTGAAGGGTATTCCAAACCTTGTGAAGATGTTTTCTTCTAAGAATTTGATGACTACGTCTGTCGTGTTATTTCTGCAAGGTATAGCTTCAGACCATCGAGTGCAATAATCAGTAGCAGTTAGAATGTATCGGTGGTTGGCAAATGAGTTGGGGTTAATTTTCTCGATGAAGTCGAATGCCCATTGGGCAAATAGCCTGGCCTCGTAGACTGGTTGCAAAGGCATAGCCAGGTTATACTCATGATGTGTGGCGGTTTGACAAGTATGACATTTCCTGATGTGAGTGTGAACGTCCTTGAATAAATAGAGCCAATAATATCTGGCCTGAAGGATCTGATGGGCAGTGGCATCGGCTGAGCCACGCCCAGTTCCAAATTGTCCGTGGAATTCATCGATCACTCTTGCAGCCTGGTTTTTATCGATGCACCGGAGGTACACCCCCTCATAATTTCTCTGGTAAAGCGCATAATTTTTTATCATGAAGTGGGCGCTTTTCATCCGTAGGGCACGACATTTGTGGGGAGGTAACCCCTCCGGGCATTTGTTGTTTAGTAGCAAGTATACCAGATTGGTGTACCACAGAGCTTGGGTAATGGACTCCACCATGTAAGTCTGACATTCTATGCGGGGAGTCTCTTCTGCCATCGCTTGACTTAGTCCCTGGCCCTGAACTATCATCATGGGTTGCATTTCTAAGTCATATTCCTGAAGGATGACCATCCATTTCCCCCGTCTCTCACCCAATTTGCTCTGCATTAGCAGAGACTTGACGGCCTGGTCTGGAATGATAGCATGTACTTTTCTCCAGAGAATATAATGCCAGAATTTCTTCACGGCGTGAACTAGAGCAAAGGCCTATTTTTCTAGTGATGAATACCAGACTTCAGCATTTTTGAAGGGGAAACTCACGAAAGCTATTGGTCGTTCCTCCCCTTCAACCTTTTGGGTCAATACTGTCGCAGCAGAATGTGGCGAAGCAAACGAGTAAATGTAAAATGGAAGGGAATAGTCCAGACTAGCCAGGATAGGTGCTTCCGTTATTGTTTGTTTGATTTGGGTGAATGCCCGCTTTGCTTCAGGACTCCACTCAATCTTGGCATTTTTCTTCATCATCTCATTGAGTGGTTTAACTATTTCTGTGAATCCCGTGATGAATCGTCACACGAAGTTGATTTTTCTGAAGAAGGACTGCATTTCTTTCTTGCTGCCAGGCATCTATAAATTTAGCAACACTTCGACTCTATCGAGGTCTATGGATATACCCCTCTCAGAGATAATATGCCCGAGCAACTTCCCCTTAGTGACCCCGAATATGCACTTCTTGGGGTTGAGGGATGTTCCATACCGGTGACATCTCTCACAGATCTGGGCGAGGTGGGCAGGATGATCACGCCTGTCCTGGGAAAAGATGGTCAAATCATCCATGTAGATGATTATACATCGATTCACAAGGCCCTCGAACGCAATATCCATGGCCTTTTGAAATGTAGCCCCTGCGTTGATCAGATCGAACGGCATTCTCCTGTACGCAAACATTCCCCACTTGGTGGTAAACGTTGTTTTCTTTCTGTCTTCATATTTGACCATGACCTGGTTGTATCCTGAATATCCATCTAAGAAGGACATCATCTGGGATCCATTCACTATCTGCAACACCTCATCCAACAAGGGGAGAGGGTGATTATCTTTCTTAGAGGCCTTGTTCAAATTTCAAAAATCCACGCAGAGGCGGATCTCACCATTTTTCTTCCTGACAAGGACTAGTTTGGCAACCCACGTAGTGTGTCAGATTAGGAAGATTATCCGAGCCGACAGCAATTTTTCTACCTCTCGACGAATCAGAGACTCTATCAGGGGGTTGACCTATTTTTTCTTTTTCTGAAAGGCCTTAGCGTCAGGTTTCAGAGGAATAGTATGGGTCATGATGGATGTGTCATATATTTTCAAGTCTTCATAACCCCAGGCAATTACGTCGATGTATTACTGGAGAACCGCAAGAATCTTTTCCTTTTCCTCAGGGGAATAGGAGGTACCAATGTGAATAATATTTTCTTCACCAGGCTGGCCGATGTTAACTTTTTCAAACTTTCCTCTCTCAGAGGAGGATGACACCTTCTCACGGGCTCGAGGGTCCGAGTCAAAGATTCATTCTAATGCAACCATCCCATTTGGGATGGTGTTAGTAGGCAAGTCTATGATCCCATCGTCTTCATCACATTGCCCAGTATCGTCATGGTCTCGTTCCTCCACTATCTGATCTTCAAAAATGCCAAAATTTTTCATGAAGGCCAGGATATGTTGATCGTCTTCAAAAACCTGAAAGTGGGTGACATTATCTAGAATGGACGGGGTGGGGACCATCTGAACTGAAAATCTCTGGAGTCGTGAGCCAGCCATTGGCTCAAGTATGCTGGCAGAAATGGCTAGGGCATCCGGGACATAGTTTCGTCACCGGGGAATGAGGTCAATGCCAAAGGCATCGAAATCTTCAATAAGGCTCCAAGCCCGGTTGTGGTATGCAGCCAGCCTTTTGTCATGACACGTGTATTAACTCCAGACTTTTTTAACAATCAACTCTGAATCACCCAGAGCCTGGAGGCGGGTGACACCTTTCCTTAATGCAAATAAGAGTCCAAGGACCAAGGCCTTGTACTCCGTGACATTGTTTGTACAATTAAAGTGTAGCCTGTAGGATGCGAAGAAGGACTTCTCTTACGGGTTGATTAATTCTACCCCAGCCCCACAGCCTTGTTTGGATTGGGACCCATCGAACTTAAGGGTCCATAAGTCATTATTTGTAATCTGGGGCTGGGGAGGGGGAGTTTTCTTTGGATTATTGCTAGGAAACCTAGGGATTCTTCCTGGGATTACCGACGTGAAAGAAGAATTTACTTCTGGAGGTGTTTCGACTTGGAATTCTCAGGGAGATGGCACCAAAGGAGTGCATCTCATAGGCGTACTGGGCCCCGGGGAATTAGTTGTATGTTTATTCTGGAAGGCATCAAGTTGTCGGGTAGCGATTGAGAGAAATGACTCACACTCATGTTCTGAATGTTTTTGGTAGTGCACTCGGCACCAAGTGCCAGACAGGAGTGTGGCAAGGGTTGCTGTGGGGCTTTGAGAGTTAACTTCCATTCTCACTTTTTCTTCCAAGTCCTATGCTCTTTGCAGCATGACGGGATCCTCTCCAGGGATGAAATTGAATGTTAAGATTTCAAGAGGTCGGTACACCCCCAGAGAAGTCTCGGAGAAAAGAACTTCATTGACCCTCCCAACCTCGGTAAGGGCCTGTTTCATCCGGGGCTCATTTTCGACCCGGATCTTGTTTGATTCTCCTTCCCATGGAAGCCATAAATGGGTGAAGTCGGTCAAAAATTATCTATTCAAGGACTTAGACCTGACTTAGTAACATCTCGTAGGTTTCTCGGATGTCCACCACTTGGATGTCAATGATGCTGGCTATCCTGGGGTCCTGGATAAGGTGTATCCGGACATTCTTCAATTCCTCCACCATTTTTACAGCAGTCTTATCCAGCTGGATCACTGCGCCATTAGATGGGGTGGGGTGGAATCCGAGCTTCTAACAAATAGACAAGGGCATGATGTTACCCGAAGCTCTAGAGTCTACTAGGCAATTGTGTATATTTTTTTTGTGGATGTTGAGGCCTAGTAGGAAGGGAGGATCCTCATTGTTTCCCTGGAAGATAGTCGTGTTAGCATCTTCGAATGAAACAGTCTTGGGCGGGCGGCTAATGGCTTCTGGATTCCCTAAGAGCTTCAGAAGAGACTTCTTCTACTTGGGACAATTTAGAAAAACCTCCATCAAGGTCATAGAGGTGGTGGTCTGCTCTAACACCTTCGTGATATCGAATCTTCCTCTTGGGAACGGGTGATTTTCCTCGGTGAGGTCTTTCTCTTAGTTAGGGCTAGGACCTTTTGGAGGAGTAGGTCAGTCACTTGTATGGTTCCGGGGAGGAGGAGTGTCTTTGATAGGAGGTGTGGGCGTGTGAGCTGGTCCTTTACCAACCTGGCTCTGATTTTTGTATGGAGTCCATGGGTTAGTAAAGGCGTTGGCCTCGAAGGGTGGGATAGATTCGTGAAAGAATCCCCGTAATTCAGATTCTTCTTCATCCTCCCCGAAAGTTTCAAAGAAGATGGTGTCATAGGTGAAGGCACTGTGCGATGGCTCTTGGACAGGGGGCTCTAGAGGGGTAGCATCATGTGACTGCTGCCTGTCCAGCTAGGAGATCATGATGACCTTCTCCAAAGTGGCACAATTCACCTCATTGTGTGAACCTGTATTGTGTAGTCTACACTAGTTAGTCATGGGCTAGAATTCTGTGACTGGTGTAAAATGTGATGGCCCAGCACCATTTTGGTTAGTATTTTGATTCAGAGGCAGGCCTCTAGTATTCGCGTTATTATTCCATTGTTGTTGATTGGGCCTAGACCCATTGTTGAAGTTTCTTCCTCCAGCATTGTTATTTCGTTGGCCGGAGAAAATATTTCCCCTCTGGGAATTTGAATTCTGGGGTGCGTAGGATCCCACCTTTAGTTGGCCCATGTCCATAGTCAAGGTGGACAACATTCGCCAGAGGGATTCAACCTCGGTGATCAATTAAGTGTTAGTGTCATAATTTGATGCCTGCGATTATTGTGGGCTTCCCGGGAAGGCAGCAAGATTAGCCAGAGTCAAGGGCGGAAATCCTCCAGCTGCGAATGACTAGAAGAAGGGCACTCCAGGCGATTGTGTCTGAGTTTGTTGTGCCTACTGTAGCTAATTCCAAGGGAAGACTTTCAGACCCGGTGTCATCTGGGCCTGGGCTGGGTAAACATACCTTGCCTGTTGGTCTATCAGGGGTGGCAAAGGATTCATCACCATTGAGGGGGCACCTATTTCCAGATTGGGGTTGTATCCCCTGGCATACATAGTTCCGCCGGGGATCATGTTGAAAGACGTGCTCTGCCCAATCCCACCCAGGGATTTGTTGAGACCGCAAGACAGCTCTAGAGCTAGATTGTAGACTTTTGCCAAGGTGTCCCGGTCACCCATGGTGGTTCTTCTCCAAAGGAGAGTGGCAACGAAGGGGTCCATCGCATTAAGGTAGGTCTGTATGGTTACCTTTGGGGATGGAATAAAGGGGCCTGTGCACCATTTCAGGGCGCGCTGGAACCTATGGCTGAATACTGTGAGAGATTCATTGGGTTCCTTCCTGATGGAGATGAACTGGCTATGGGACCAGGCTGGGTCCACATGCACGTGAAAGATAGCCAAGAAGGCGTCCTCCATGTCCTACGACCTGTTTATGGAGTTGGCAGGAAGGTTGAGGTACCAGTTCAACTCACCTTGCCCTAAAGACAAGGGAAACATCTGAGCCACAACATCTTCATGTTGGATCTAATGTCGGTTCATGGCATCTTTATATGCCTATAAGTGTTCTTCCGCAATCCGTGAGCCTAAGTGCTCATATCATGGGCAAATCTTCTCTGGGTGAGAGGGTAAGTCATTGATTACGCCTGGAAAAGTTCCCATTAGGGACTTGGTGTTTCTGAAATATGCAGCCATTGGAGGAACTATATGTTAGGTAGTTTGGGCACTGGTTCCCAAAATTATCTGAGGAATTTGGGTATTCAAAGGTATGGTAGATCCCCAGACAATAGTGGCTGGTGTGATTTTTGAGGTCCATTTCTTTCGAGCAGCAGGCTCGAGTTTGATAAACCTTCTGGGATTCAAGGCATACCTAAGGACTCTTTCAAATTTAGCTGGGGAAAAAGACCCAATCCCACTGAAGGCTTGCCTCTTAAAACTATGACTCAGGGAACCCTCAGGAGGTGTAAAATTGGAATCTCTGGAAGGGGATGAGTTCATGCCCTCCTTCTAGTGCCAGTTTCTGTTGACGGGGTTTTGCTGACTGGGTCCGCCAACAGTCATAAGTTGTCACTGGGATCCAAAGATACCGGCCAACTCTACCTGCAAAGGTTATCTAGGTAAAATAAATTCCCCGGGCCTTCAAGCACCTGGGTGTCAGGTCACAATGGTGCAGGGCTTGGTTGGGAGAAGTGACTATTTTTGAGGGGGATAGCTGGTTTCTTCAACTCAAAACTTATGGAGATTCAATGTAGTAAGGTTTCCCCTAGCATTCTACACTTAGCAAATAAAATGAAAAAAAGATCCTACGGGGTTAAAAGTACTTCATCTAACTATAGTCATGCTGAAATGTCTGGAACATCAATAATACTCTGATAGACTATACTAAATACCAAAGGAATACATAACCATCACCTAGCATTCTACCAGTAGCAAGAATAAAGAGGTCGTTAATATACTTTAACATATCAGAGTAGAAGACATAAAGAATATCAAAACATGAAATACCATTAACTCAAAAGCAGGAATGCCAACAACATCATCACCAAGAATTCTTCCTTCTTTATTAATATTCCTTCCAGCAAGCACTAGTGCATGATACAATGGTGGCTCCAGGGGAGCATCTAACTATTGAGAATAGAACAATGGAGCATTGAACTCTGCAACTTGAAAAGAGAGAAATCACTTTGCTATTACTATTTACAACAAAATCATCAATTTTTCCGACCCTTGGAAATGGGCTGGTCTGCTTATTTATACAACTCTTTTCTAACCCTAACCCTATTTACATCATGCTCTAATAAAATACAATATCCGGGGGCCGGTACTACCTGCGCCACCCTACAAAAGATCTAGAGATGGAATAGGTCTTCCATGTCAGAAGAATAATATAAGAATATATATTAGAAGAATTGGTCTTGAGAAGAGAGCCAGAAAGGAGAAAGAAGAGAGTAGGTCCCCTGGGAACCGAGGCTACATACCTCATAAATGGGAAATATGGCACCCTGTCTCCAATGTGCCAGGTGTACCTCTGAGCGGAGCCTCGAGAAGACCACCCTGTCAGAAAACCAACTGCCAAGCTGACACCCCTTGATGTGGCTAACTACCTTCTAACAACCTTTATTAACCACTTTTGAAAGTGACCGGTTGGCCTTGGGGACCGGGAAACAGATCACTTTAAAGAATACAAAATTTTTGATCTGGGACTCTGGGATCTCGGAACTTACATCCCTAAAAGAATAAAGAATACTCAACACTCAAGTTCTCCCCGACCTCCAGAAAAAGGCTCAAGGTTGTTTATTGTCGTTGAAGGCCTGGAGAAGGCGGGAAATGCTGTCTTCATCTACATCTTTTAGGCTAGCCCTTCTGTGCTTGGCCACTTCAACTTGTTCCCCCAGGTCTGGACAATTTTCTTTGAATTCATCTGCCATCCTCATAGTGTCATGACCCCTAAGTATCAGGCTGGTTAATTTCACCATCTGGGCCCCATCTATCCCCTCTGGGGATTGATACCAGGATTTCATTATCTCATCAAAACTTCTCAAAACTGAATCTTTGGGGGTATATATATCTGTACTAAGGGGATCAGCCCCGGAAGCCTTTATTACAAAGGACTTGTATAAATTAGAAGAATATTTTATGGTATTTACCTTTTCTTGTAAGGACCCCACCAGTTGCTTGGTTACCTCCAATGTGAGGTCAAGTCTGGAGTGTTGGGTTCTTACAAAATCAAATGATTCCTCACCCAAAATTTCAGATTCAGAAACTATATCTTCTCCCAAGGTGAGGAGCTCTTCGAGTTCCACCTTCCACACTTGGTAATCTTCGGTGTCACTCTCCCACTGCTCAATAAGTGCTTCCGCCTGATGAATGACTTGTCAGGCCATGTATAAATCTAGGAGGGTGGACACCAAGAAACGCTGGGTGTTTCCTATCTGCAGGGTGACCCATTCGTCCACTGCTTGGGCCTTCTTTTTCATTACCCGTAGGGAGTCTATGTCACTCTGCAGTATTTCTTCTAATATGGAGGTCTCCAGAGGAGCGGTCTTGATGGGTCTGGCTAGCTCAGTAAGCAATCTCATAAGATTTGCATTCTTTTCCTTCTCAACATTGAGCCTCTGGGCCTCCTTTTCATATCAGGCTTCCACTGCCCTCGCTGCCTCTTTTAGCAAGTCTACCTCACCTTGCTTTCCCCTCTTGCCTAGGGATACCTCTGCAACACTATAATCTGTGGGGTCCATAGTTGCTTCATTGGCACCAGGGGGAGGTGTTGCCACGACGGCAACTATTTCTCTGCTCGGCCCAGTTCGCAAAGTATGAACTATCTGGGCTTTCTTTTCCTTTGGCGGAGCCTTAACTTGGGCCATCATTTTGGCCAGGGAGAGAGGAATCACCGGTGCGGCCGGAGATTTTCTCTTCCTACTTTCTACCAGCCACTGAGGTGGGAGACGTGGCCTTCCTATCATAATTTTTTCTCCTAATTCTTTCCCAGTGTCTGGTGGTTGTTGCTCCATTTCAACGTGGACCTCATCCTTCCCTCTCCCTGCCTCAACTTCTTTCGCAGCAACATTCTTTTCAATCTCCATCTCCTCAGCCTGGTCCTGTATGCCAATCGCTGGGTCTGGACCCTGGTAGGCTTCCTCAGGGATTTCTTCTTCAAGCTGCGCTTCTTTTTGTTTCTCTTCTTATTTTCCTTCTTCTTCTGCTGGGGCTTCTTCTTTTGTCGGCACTTCTTTTGGCAGTAAGGGAGGCGTCAGGCCAAGATTCAAAGTTTGGGCCGCTGTGATCACCTGCCCAAAGGTTGATCCTGGGAGTGGCCCTTGGAAGATGGTGGCTAGGGTAATGGTTATTCCCGAAGGTCTGGGTCCCCCAGCCGATGCCATTTGTTCACTTGGTTTTTGTTGGTCCACTCTCGGACCTTGCATTGCTTGAGCCCCAGAGATAATCTCCAGTTTTGGCTCCTTTTCTTCTGCCTGCTGCTCTTGTTCTGCAGCTTCTTGTTCTATCCTTGGGATTTTTTCCCCTCCTTGTGTATCGTCCCCCTGTAAGTTCTTGAAATCATCAGCCGCAAACACATCAAATTTTTCTTCCAGAGGGGGACTGGTCGGGACCTCTACAGGCTCTATTTCTTTCTCCGGCTCTGGGGAACTGGAAGAGAGAATCTCCACTTCTCGGGGGAGGGATGCCTCTGGCGTTGGTTTTGCCTTGGGCTATTTGATGTGCTTCCTCTTTCTGCGGGTAACCAGAGGAGGTCCCACATCTCTTATTGCTACTGCTTCCAGCGGATCCACCCCCGTCACCTTGACCATTAAGGCTGCCAATGACGGGGAGGAAGGAGGATGAAGTGGCCCGGTCATTAGTGGTGGGGTAGCCAACTTCGTTATTAACTGCTCCCTCATTTGTTGGGAGGCTGCCATCGATTGTTTTATTTTCTCGGTGATGGGGACTTCTTGTACGGAAGGGGTTGTAGCTATTCTCTTTTCTTTGTCTCCACCTTGCGAAGAAGTTCCATCCCCTGGGGTCAATCTTGGTATTAGTGGAGTTATCTTTGGCGCCGGCTGGGCTACTCGGTGGGTACTCCCAGGGCACACTTTCTTGAATTAGGCGTGGCTTCACTCTACTACTTCCCAGGTGAAGTATTCAATCGTGGGCTCCTCCTGGGTGGCCCAGTTTACCGGTGGAAGGGCTTTTTTGTCGATCCCCTTTTCCTTGTACTAGGGATCGATGGTGAGGGCATCGTTTGAGAAGTCTGCCGGGAATTTACGGAGCTTCAATTTATGCATCATACCAGCTGTCATTCAGAAATAGTGCCAACTCTGCAACATCCATATCATCTTGGCAGTCTGCCCAGAATTCCTCCATATGTATACAATGGGGCTCCGAAGTTCGGGGCATTGCCGCTGCAATTTTTCCATGCGGATCAAAATTTTTCTGCGCTAAATAAAACTCTTGTAAGTTATAACTTTTCAACTCATTATCTACCTCCTTTGTGGTGGCCAGACTGCATGTGTAGTTCTCGTAGGTAATTGGGAATGGGATGTTCGGGATCTTCTTGAGGGAAAAGAAGGCATGTACCTCCATTATTTGCCTACAATATTCTAGCAGCACGATCTTGTCCCCACAATGCCTGGGTAACAAGTAGGGTTTCCCGAAGAAGCCAGTGACCCTGATGTATGTATGCTACTGGAACTGAATATAATAGTGCCCATAGCCATGGACCAACTTCATCGCCTCAGTAGACAGGCGGTATTCGGCATCCCAAGTGGGTGTAAGCAGATGGTAGTAAATGAACGCGTCATTTACTCAGCAGAAACTGGGGAAGCTGGCCTCCCATTGAATCTATGGGAAATGGTCCCATAGTGCTTTTTGTCCCCGGCCAATCCTGAGCATGCCATCTGTAAGTAGGCCGTTGGAATGGAGCCTCTACTGCACCAGGGCCCAGAAAACATAAGAAGACATAAATAACTTCTTCTTCCGGTTCAACTGCTGGAACTGGGAGTCGACATGGTTAGAGATTATTGTCACCCAGTCAAATAATTCTCCCTTGGTGGAGATGTCAAGGAGGAAATAGTACATCCATTTGGCAAACTCTTGGGTGGAGGGTTTCCTAAAGACCCGGGCTAACGCTATCATTCCCATTTGGGTGCTCTCTTTGAATTCAGAGTGGGGAATCTCTATCTTCATCCTCTTTGGGTCCCTCTTTGGGGCCTTAAGCTAGTGGGTATTCATGTATACCCAGGCAGCATCCTCCATTTGTGTGAACAGGGTCAAGGCATCGGTCCTTGTAACCACCATAGCCCTATCAAATTGTGGGATACCCAGGCCCGCCTGGAATGTGACTAGGTCGAGGCACACCAGTGGAGTGGGGTATCCTATGGGTTCTGCAGCTGTGAGCATGACGGCTCGGATAGAGGAGTTGTAGTTGGCAGCCAGTGTTAGAATAAGCTTTGAAGATTGTATGGAGCACGGGAAGTAGGCCACCTGAAGGATTCTAGATCCTCCGACGTTGATTGCTAGTTGGTCTCCAGTCTGTCGCTGGATGTGCATTATCTTCACCAAAGCCTACATTTCTGCCCAAGTTCTACCATTGGTGTCGGTCATCAGTTTTACCTTGGACTCAATCTTTGAGCCCACAATGACATTATCTTGTACAAACATCATGGTGAGGGGCAACTTTTCCAAGGCCCTTTCCATCTTGGACTTTACTGCGGCCCTAGTCTCTGTCGCGGTTGGTAGTTCCGGGCTTCCGGGTGGAGATGACGCTGATGCTTCGGACATGTTTGGAAGATGAAGTCTGAGAACCTGCAAGGTAAAGCGACCGTTAGAACATGTTTATCAAAATAATTATTTCAGGGTCCAGAGATCTTACCACTGTGGTGTTTGCTTTCCTGAAAAGTTAGTATCATGTAAGGTTAACCGAAAAGCAAAATATATCGTAAACTTAAAACCTTCATTACACATCCAGGTCTGGGGGTTTTTATCACACTTGGAAAGGACACCAGATGGGTGGTGGCAAGAGACCCGAGGCCCAGGGAAATGACCGTTAGTGAGGACGTATAAACATCCAAGTCATCAAGCCCACGTGGGTGCCACGTGCGGAGGTATTAAATAGAAGTGATGGCGATGACGGTGGAGCCAACTGTCTNGCGCGGAAAGGGAAAGCCACTTGGTTGGGTTGATTGTGTGCATGGGATATTAATGAGGTTCTGATAGAATTCATAGAAGAGAGAGAAAACTAGCTGTTTGAAATCAGCTGAGAGCCGAGTTTCAAACAGGTGGTTTTCTACCCCGAAGCAAGTTCGAAGGCAGAAAACCAGAAATAGAGGTGACCCGACTAGCTTGTCAAGCCACCCGAAAGGATATACATGGAGCCAAAGGATATATACATAGAAATGAGGAGATATACAGATACTATATACAACTATTATACATATATACATGAATATACAATGCGGGATGACACCCGTGAGAAAACTAGACAAGGCAGAAACACACATATATACAATTATTTACACTATTTACAGAAACAACTTCTGCATAGAGGGTGGACAACCCTCTGGCAGAGCTGACCCACCAACGGGCGGCAAAACCAGAAGACAATGGATCAGACAAGACAGAAAAACAAAACAAAACTAGACAAACGAAAGCAAAATGAAAATCGAAGAAAGCCAGAGACGCGGGAAAACAGGATCACCAACCTGAGAACACAGAAGATGGAGAAAAGGGAGGATTTACTGTAGGACCTCTGAAACAGCTCGAGTTATCTGACGGTCAGAGTCACCACCACAAAGCACTTGTATTTGCCTGAGAATGACTAAAAATTGTTAAGCGTTGACTATCACAAACTCTCTGCAAATGCTCTGTTAATCACTTTAAAATTGCTCTTTAATTTTCCTCTAAGTGCTCAAAATTTTTTAATCATGGTAAGTGTAAAAGTGACAGATGACCTATTTATACCCGCGATAAAAGGTAATCCTCCTTCTTCCGGTGATCTCGGGTCAGGCAAAACTTCTGGACTTCGGGCCCGAGGATTCCTCGCGATGATAATCTTAAGAACATCATGGCGAAGAATCCTAGAATCCAAAATCTGGTTCCCATCGAAAGACAACCTCTGAGACCGGAGTCCGAGAGGCGAAAATGAACAACAAAATAGCACACCAGGGAAGAAAACCCCAGAGAAAGAAAACAAAAAGGGAAAGAAAGACAAGGCAAAGCCGCAAGTAGAGAGAAAACAAAAACAAAAAAGGGGGACCCAACATTTTGCACACAAAATGTAGGGACGGGGATGCAGGGCATAACAACCCCTGTTGCTGTCCCTGCCTGCCGCACTATATCGCGGTCTGCTCTGTAATCTTCAGCATATCTACGTGCTAAATCCCGCTCTGCTATCAGAGCTGCTATCTGTGCTGCTAATCCTGCCCGCTCCTCCTCCCAGTCCCCATACTCCTCAATAACGGTGAACTCTCCACTGTCCACTTGAGCCTACAAAATGTCTAGTGCCCGTTGAGCACTATCCCCTCGAGCTGTCTCTGAGGCCAGCTCTCCCTGCACCTGTGTCACCTCTGCCTGTAGGCTACTAACTGTAGCCTGTGCCATCGCTAATAACCCCTGAACCCACCCCAGCTCTGTCTATAAGCTGTCTCGCTTTACTATCACAGTGTCGTATGTATCCTGGGCTACAAAGCCCACTGGTGGTCCCTGTCCTGCTGGTGGTCCCTGCGGTACTGGCCCCTGTGGTGGTAGACCCTGTGGTGGTGGCTCCTGTGGTGGTGGGCCTTGTGGTGGTGGCCCCTGTGGTGGCCCCTGTGCTGGTGCTCCTTGGTCCTGTCCCTGTACACTGGGTATAATTAGTGGTTGTCCACCTGTAGGTATCTGCACCTGTCCTCTCCACCGTGGTGCTGCCACTCTGGCCCAGACTCTCCTCCTACCCCCTCCATCTCCTCCATCTCCCCCATCTCCTCTGTCATCATCATCTCCTCCCTGCCCATCCCCGCCAGGCCCCGGCTGCTCATCCGGCTGTACAACCCCTGGTACTATCAGTCTGACTGGCCTGTGCACCGCCCACCACTGTGTATATGCTAGCACCACACCTGTGTCTAGCAGTGACTCCCGTGCTCTGATCCAGGGCACCTCGATCATACCCATGAAGGACCCTCATGCTATACAAGGATCTGATCCCATCCCCCAGAAACTCCCCACCTCGCGGGTCACCAATGGGTGTGGAAACCCGTCTGCTATGTCCTCCTGAACCTGTCCCATCTACCGCCGCACCTAGGATGGCATGTAGCGTGAGATCATGTAAGCTGTCCTCTTGAACAGCCAACAGTCTGTCTGAATAAATCTCATATAGTACGAGTCGTAAAACCCATCCTTTGCATATACGCCCTGTTGTGGGGCCTCATGGCCCCAGGCCTCACACCCTGCATATGGAGCCCATGTGATCACTCCCATCTCATCTAGCCGGCGCCTCCAATACCCTACTGAATTTATGGCCTCATAGCTGATGGGTGGCTTGTATCAGTAGACATATGGCTCATAAGCTGCCCGGGTCTCCTGGTGTCGGATTGGTCGTGTGACCGCTATATGCTCCCAGGCCCATACTAGCAGCAATGTGCATCTGGCCCTAGTGCTCTCCCTCTGCGGTAAGTACACATGTGTAAATCATAGTACAACTACCCGAGGATAACATACCCCCAGCAGTACTGGTCACCATCCTTGATCATGCTGCTCAAAAATTGAGCCCAGCCAATAGGGAATCCCTTGCCTGCATGATCAGGCATAAGACGACCCCCTATCAAACCCGCTAGGTATAGTGCTACTCGCTGTGGCCACGGCTCCATATCCATCACCTCTGCCCAGGACATCCACTACCATGTAATCGAAAGATCTACATACCTCCTCCTCATCGCCATCTCCAGGTATAGCTGAGACCCCTCCACGCAGTACTCTGGTATGACCCCCCGAATGGGCACTCTGTATATCCTCCATACATCATGGAGGGTAATAGTTGCCTCCCCTGTCGGGAAGTGATAGATAGAGGTGGTGCTATGCCACCTCTCTATCAAGGCAGACATGAGCACATTATACGCTTGAAGGTGTGGCCAATGTCGCACGTGCTCTAAACTACAAAGCATGACTATCCCCCACTCCGCCGCTGTCAGGTGCTGCTCTAGCTCCATAGTCACCGGATAACATTCCCTCGCCCAAAATGTAATCATCACCTCCTACAATCAACAAACCCATGTCAGCAATCAAATAGCATATTGGGGCATTGAAACATGCCTCAGGCCTGTCCGGGGCACCAAAAAATACTCCCAGACCCTTGTCTTTCCTCTCTCTCTTCTCTTCTCTTTTCTTCTTGGGTCAATCTGCACAGACGGTGGTTGACCTTCAAAGACGGCAAATTTTTGTAGTCATTGGTCTACGCAGACGGCCGATCTTCGCAGACGTCAGTCTGCGGAGACAGCGGTCTCGACTGCCGTCCTTCTTTCTGCGCAGACGGCAGTTTTGAAAACCGCCGTCTCCGCTTCGCCTTTTTCTCTTGCCGCCATCGCAGACGGAGTTAACCTAAAACTACATCTGCGCAGACAACCATCACCTATCGGTCGTCTACACAGATGGCGATCTGTCGATCACCATCTGCGCAGACGGCAGATGAACGATCGCTGTCTGCGCTGCGCGCCCTCTTATAAGCATTTATTGCACTCCAAACTAAGTGCAAAATATTAAAAATCTTAATGCAAAGGTGGGCGTTCGAGTACTCACTGGTGCTCTTGCGTTTGCCGGCCGCTAGTACACCCAGACACGCTCTCCAAGCTATGCTTGCTCTCGCTGTGCTCCCATGACTCTCTCTTCTTCTTCTCTCTTTTGCTCTTTGAGGGTGAAAGTGACTTGTCCATGGGCCCCAGTGGACTATTTGTAGCCCTTTGGAACCCATTTCTTCCATCAGTCTCCTCTTTTTCTCTTCTGGTCCCTGTTTCCCCTTCGTTTTTCCTAGACATGTCATGCAATTGGCCTACTTTCCCCTTTTTTCTTGTCTTTTCGAGAAAATTTTATTAAAAAATTATATTTTTTCTTATTATTTTCTCGAGGGGGCACCCTCCTTCGCTCTCGCTACCGTAGGTTTTCTGAATCCTCTAGGGCATCTTATTTTCTTTTCTTTGACGCAATGTCACTTTCGATAATGCATCAAAGAGGGGCAAAATGTAGACGTCCAAAATCGTCCTTATATTAATTTAATTAATATTCCCATAACATTATAGTTAATTCTAATTAATTATATTTGTTATATTCTTCTATCTATTTCATTAAAATTATTTAATTAAATATGATTCATTCTCCTAATTATTTGAATTTAATTTAAATACTATCCCTTTTAATGTATTAAATCTTATTTAATACATTATCCCTCATTAATCCCCTTTAAATAAAGTTTTATTTTATTTATTCTTTCACATGACTTAAATTCTACTAAACTACAATTAATCCAAATTAATTTGGATTAAACTAATTTGAACCTAGATCCTACCCTACCTCACATCACTCTCACCAAATAAACCTATTTATTAATTAACTAAGGTTAATTAAGCTAATTTCTTAATTCCTACAACAATTAGTCTTAATTAT
>MU227161.1:189951-203803 GCA_018584345.1 Thuja plicata
CCATGCCTGATTAAATAATATACAAATATAAATTTCAAATTGATTTCATATATTATTAAAAAAATCAATACAAAACCCCATTTTAACCAAAAAAACTACATTTAACATGAAAATGAAAAAAATTAATATAGCAAGAATTTACTTACCGGATAAATTGTGGAGTTGAATTTGTTGTTGGAGCAATCAGGTACCCAAAAAATTCATGTATAGGATATTTAGAGCCATTTTCCAAACCCAAAATGATGAAAGAAATGAGGAAAGCTTCTCGCGGGTTTTGATTTATGCCACAGCTTTTAGGTACCCGATTTTTTCAGGTACTCAAAAAAATTGGGTACCTGATATTTTCAAGTACCCAAAATATCATGTAGCCAAAAAAATGTTGTACCCAATTAGGATTGTGCTTTGGTGTTAGGTTTGTCAAGGTGTACTGACACCCAGGCCTACTAAAAAGTCAACAAACATTTTCATGCGCTTTTGGACGAGTGAAAAGTGGATTATTTCACATCGCTAGTTTTTGGCCCCCCATGATCTTGCACATACCCTCAAGCTTGTGGTTAATGTTACAACTAGAGGAATCCATTAGAGAGTCAAAAATGGTGACTAATGTTGAACTGGAAAAGAAGGTGGATGAACAAGAGGAGGAGAACATATTACTCTGAGATAGGTTGGCTCAACTTGAACAAAAATTTGATGAAGTTTATGTGAAGGCAGATGAAGTGTTAGAAAAGTTTGGAGGGAAAGGCAAAGACCTTTCCATTGAAGATGAAGTCCCATTGGAATCAGAGGAGGGATAAAACCTTATGATGAGGAGAAATCTCATAAAAGAACCAGTGAAGGAAGAAAGCAGTCAGAGGAGAGCACTCTTTAGAGTGAAGTGTAAAATGATGGGAAAGGTGTGTAGAGTCATCATAGACTCAGGATCCACTGAAAACATAGTGTTAAAGGATGTAGTTAGTAAACTAAACATGACAAGGATACCCCACACCAATCCTTATAAAGTTACATGGCTTAACAAAGGACAACATGTCCTAGTTAATGAACAAGCTTGGGTGGAATTCTCCATTGGGAGATATAAAGATAAAGTTTTATGTGATGTCCTACCTATGGACACATGTCACTTGCTCCTAGGTAGACCATGGTAATTTGACCAGATGGCTATGCATAATGGAGTGAAAAACTCCTACACTTTCAAGAAAGACAATGTGACATACAAGATTCAGCCACTGTTGGAAGAAGCAAAAGTGAAGTCTACTAGTCCAAATGTTCTTATGGTGGGTGAAAAGGAGTTCTTAGAGAGTCTAGATGAGGGAGAAGGAATTGGCTTTGACCTGGTGTTGAATCCAAAGGAAGTTGCAGACAAATATGAGAAGAAGACAAAGTTACCCAAAGAAGTTCAAGAGATGCTAGTTAAGTATCAAGGGATAGTGAGTGATGGACAGCCAGCCACCTTACCACCTAAGAGATCAGAAAGCCACCAAATAGACCTAATCCATGGAGCTACCCTACCCAATAAGGCAGCCTATAAAATCACTCCCCAACAAAATGAAGAGATAGCTAGGAAAGTTCAAGAATTGTTAGAACAAGGCCTTATAAGAAAGAGAATTAGCCCTTGTGCCGTACCCACAGTCTTAGCACCTATGAAAGGGGGAACTTGGAGGTTATGTACAGAATCTAGAGCAATCAATAGGATTACCATTAGGTATAGGTTCCCTATCCCTAGGATAGAAGACCTAATGGACTGCCTAGGAGGGGATAGATACTTCACGAAGATAGACTTTAAAAGTGGATACCATCAAATAAGGGTGAATGAAGGGGATGAGTGGAATACAACATTCAAAACTACTAAGGGACTATATGAATGGCTAGTCATGCCATTTGGCCTATCAAATGCCCCATAAACTTTTATGAGGTTGATGAATGAGGTACTGAAAGACTACATTGGGAAGTTTGTAGTAGTGTACTTGGATTACATACTCATCTTTAGTAGAACAGGAGAAGAGCACCTTAGGCACATGGAATTGGTATTTATGAATCTACAGGAGGATAAGTTGATGATCAACTTAGAAAAGTGCAAATTAATCAAGACAGAGCTGGTGTATCTTGGTTTTGTATTGTCATAATGTAAATTAAAAATGGATCCAAGCAAGGTTGAGGCCATCATCAACTGGCCTACTCCAAGGACAAGCACTGAGGTAAGGATATTTCATGGTCTTGCACAATACTATAGAAAGTTTATTAAATAGTTTAGTGCAATATGTGCTCCTATGTTAGATACAATTAAGAAAGGCATGAAGACCAATTTTGTTTGGAATGAGCAAGCTAATAGTGGCTTTGAACTTCTAAAAAATAAGCAACTCAACCAATTTTAGTGTTGCCAAGCTTTGAAAAATTGTTCACAATGGAGTGTGATGCCAGCAATCTGGCAATTGGAGCAGTCCCAAGTCAGGAGGGAAGACCAGTGGCTTTCCATTCGGAGAAATTGAGTGAAGATAAGAAGAGATATTATCCTTATGACCTAGAGATGCACACTCAGGTCCAGTCATTGAGAAAATGGAGGCATTACCTATTGCCAAATGAGTTTATAGTCTATTCTGACAACCAAGCATTGAGTTTCTTGAACTCACAAGACAAATTGAGTCATAAGCACATGAAGTGGGTTGAATACCTACAAGTATATACATTCAACATCAAACACAAGAAAGGATTGCATAATAAAGTTGCATATGCTTTAAGAAGAAGAGCATTGACCATTCAGAAGATTCAACTGCGGAGTATGGGGATTGACAACTTCAAGGACATGTATGAAGAAGATGAGGACTTTGCAGACATCTACAAGGTATGTCAAGAGTATAAAAACCACTTTCATAGTCAATACTCTGAATACAGTTTGCAGTCTGGTCTTTTGTTTAAAGGGGGTCAGTTGTGTGTCCTTAGAGGTTCAATAAGAATGTATCTCATACAAGGGAAACACAATGGTGCACTTAGTGGCCATTTTGGGATTAATAAAACTCAGGAGTTAGTCCAAAGATTCTATTTTTGGCCCAATATAAACTTGGATGTGAAGAGATATGTTGAGGGATGTGTTATCTGTCAGAAGGCCAAAGGAACATCTACAAATGTAGGCCTATATCAACCCTTACCCATTCCAACTAGGCCATGGAAATTTCTAAGTATGGATTTTGTGGTAGGTCTACCCAAGACTAGACAAGGAATGGATAGTGTCTATGTGATTGTAGATAGATTTAGTAAGATGGTCAACTTTGTGCCATGCAAGACAATGAATGATGCTAGTCAAATAGCTTCCTTATTCTTCAAGGAGGTTTTTAGGATTCATGGTTTACCGCTGAGTATTGTGTCTGACAGAGACACCAAGTTTATGAGCCACTTTTGGAAGACTCTTTGGAAAAAGTTGGGCACCAACTTATCATTTGGATCTTCCTACCATCCTTAGTCAAATGATCAGACATAGGTATTAAATAGGAGCCTTGGTAATCTCCTAAGGTGTTTGACAAAGGAGTATGGTCGAACATGGGACCAACTCATTGCACAAGCATAATATGCTTATAATGACACTGTTAATAGAACCAAAGGGAAAAGTCCTTTTGAGATTGTATATGACATCCATCCTAGAGGCATTCATGAACTCAAAGACCTTAAAGATGGAGCTAAAGGTAGTGGATGTGCTGAGGATTTTGCATAGGTTATGCAATCTAAGTCCATGACACAGTTAGGAAGACTCTCACTGAGAACACATAGAAGATCAAGACCAAATTGGATGAGAGAAGAAGGGATGTCCAATTCAAGATTGGAGATCTAGTGATGGTCCATCTCAATAAATCAAGACTTTAGAAAGGAACACCTCACAAGCTTCAGATGAGGAGAATTGGTCCATGTGTCATCCTAGACAAGTATGGAGCCAATGCTTACAAGGTGGAACTTCCGAAGGATTTGGGTTTATTACCAGTTTTCAATGTTGTAGACTTGGTAATATACAAAGGCCCAATCCTTGATGCTGATCAAAGTCTAAATGAAGTCATATAGGAGGTTGAAGAGCTGCACTTTCCATCTACACCAATCAAACAAGCTGAGAGAATACTAGATTCTAGAGTTTACAAGAAGACCAGGAAGAAAGAGTATAAAGAAAACTTGATCAAATGGCAATGATAATCTAATGTAGATAAAGTATGGATAAAGGAAATCAAGTTTAAGAAGTTGGGGGTTGACACCAACTTAGGCAATCCAAGGGTGGATTGAAGTCTTTTGTTTAGGGGAGGATGGTGCAGGAGCACCTAGGCAACTCTCAAGCTTTAGAATTTTTTGGCTTGTATCTAACCTTATCCAAGTTAGAGATGTGTGTTTTATTTGAGGCCTTAGTAGGTCATGTGGACTAGGTGAGATAGTGTTAGGACTAAGGTCACCAATTAGTCACTGTTAGTTGTTTTTGTTAGTTTAGGCCTAGTTGGTCTAAAGTGGGGATTTGGGTTCAAAATGTGTTCTAGAAACATGAATGATGTAAAATATGCCTTAAGGTCATTAAAATGGGTTATTTCATCAAGCTAAATATCCTAGAGGCCCTATATTCTAGTTTTCATAGTTAATGCAAAAGATACCAAAAGTTGTCATGACAACATTTGCAAGAAATTGCAAATGTTGCATGCAACTCAGAAACATAGGATTCCTACAAATGTAGGAGTGGGAATTGATTTCAAATGTCCTAGAATTGTGGAGAATGGAATCTAAGATGCACTCAGACTTGAATCATGAGGTAAAGTGATTTCTAATCAAGTTTTTGTGAGTAAGAAAGAAGAGTTCCCTGTATACAGTGCACAAACTACTATTTTGCATGTTAATGGTGTTGTAATGGATTAGATCTCAAGAGTTAAATGTGGATTCATGTAGTGTGGAGTGATACAAGACTTTTCTATTCAGAGAGAAAAAAATTTTGAGTTAGTCTTCGAGTGGTAGGAAAATAATAGTAAACTAGGTAGTCTGCTGGTGTCTTTTAGCCAGGTTTTTCTTTCATGGCTCCCACTTGAGATTACACCATGGAAACCTTGAAAAAGTGGATGAATCTCATTGTGGAGCCTTTGTACATTATGTGTATAGTGGTAGTATTTTTGGAGATGAGTGGATCTATTTTTAAACTCATGCCCTAGGCGAGTTAGGACAGCCCGGTTAGGTGCATGAGAGGTTAGAAACCCATTACAGAGACAAGGAAATGAGATGGAGGATTGAACCAGGAAATGTCAGAGTGTTTTTGGGTCTTATGAGTCCCTAGGATCAAGTTTAGAGTTGTTCCAATCCAATTAGATTGATTTTTGAGGAGAAATCAGACCATTTCTTGTAATGCACCAAAATAGGCCTAAAAGCCCTACTTTCTAGGACAGTGTTATACGGATGAGTTGAAGACCTAAGACCTTAGAAATCCTTTAGGTCTCTAAAAAGGGTATCTGGATCCATAAATATTTTTTGGTGTTGTGTGTGATTTTTTCAAGTTATTCCAAAAAAACCCTCTGGATAGGGCTAATAGGACTAATAGGCCTAATTGGACAATTTTAAGATAAGTTGTGAACTCGACTACTTGGAGCGGAAAAAATTGTGGATTTTGAGTTTTTTGGATGTAGGAAGGACATAAAAAGTTCCTACATTACCCTTGTAGCATGGAGAGTATTGGTATGGAGAAATTTGTGTTAGTTTCTTCAAACCTTTGCGAGCATTGTGACACAATTAAGATAGTTGTCATCCAAGGTGAAAACAAAAAAGATGTAACTCTTTGATAAGAGTTTGGAGAGGTCTTAGAAAGAGTTTCTACTAACTTTGGAAGGTCCTAAATTGGAATTAGGAACCTAAATTGGATTAGGACAAGCTAGGTCCTATCTTGGCAGTTGTGTGAGCACACTTTGGAGATTACTTCTATCACATCAATGACAATACATTATCTGATAGTGTTTATCATCACATCTGTAACTTGATTGACTATCAACAAATGACTTCAAACAAACAATCAGTTGTAGTTCATCATTAAGGGGTTATATTAGGTCTTAAGTGGTCATTTTCTATGTCTTAAGGATCCTAAGTGTTCTTAAAGAGTTTTATGTCACAATAGGGTTCCTAAAGGAACCTAGGGTGTACTAATAGTCCTAAGGGGACCTTGGATGTACTAATTGGTATTAATAGGTCCTATTAGGTCAAGTAAGTGGTATTATTAGGTATTAAGGGTCTTAGGATGTACTAGTTGGTTTTAATAGGTCATATTGGTCCTATTATGTCTTAAGTCCAATCTTATTGGGTCTTAAGGGGTCCTACTAGGTCTTAAGTGGTCCTATTCTATGTCTTAAGGATACTAAGGGTTCTTAAAGATTTTTATGTCACAATAGGGGTCCTAAAGGAACCTAGGGTGTACCAATAGTCCTAAAGGGTCCTTGGATGTTCTAATTGGTATTATTGGTTCTATTAGGTCATATTACTCCTATTAGGTCTTAAGTCTAGTCTTATTAGGTCTTAAGGGGTCCTATTAGGTCTTAAGTGGTCCTATTCTAGGTCTTAAGGATCCTAAGGGTTCTTAAAGAGTTTTATGTCACAATAGGGGTCCTAAAGGAACCTAGAGTGTACTATAGTCCTAAAGGGACCTTGGATGTACTAATTGGTATTAATAGGTCCTATTAGGTCAAGTAAGTGGTCTTATTAGGTCTTAAGGGTCCTAGGATCTACTTTTTGGTTTTAATAGGTCATATTAGTCCTATTAGGTCTTAAGTCTAGTCTTATTAGGTCTTAAGGGGTCGTATTAGGACTTAAGTGGTCCTATTCTAGGTCTTAAGGATCCTAAGGGTTCTTAAAGAGTGTTATGTCACAATAGGGGTCCTAAAGGAACCTAGGGTGTACTAATAGTCCTAAAGGGTCCTTGGATGTACTAATTGGTATTATTGGTCCTATTAGGTCAAGTGAGTGGTCTTATTAGGTCTTAAGGGTCCTAGGATGTACTAATTGGTTTTAATAGGTCATATTAGTCCTATTAGGTCTTAAGTCTAGTCTTATTAGGTCTTAAGGTGTCCTATTAGGTCTTAAATGGTCCTATTCTAGGTCTTAAGAATCCTAAGGTTTCTTAAAGAGTTTTATGTCACAATAGTGGTCCTAAAGGGTCCTAAGGTGCACTACTTGGGTCCTCTAAGTGTCTTAAAGGGTACTAGGATGAACTAAGGCTCTGTCCTCCTAGGATAATATTTTAACATCTAACTCTATATGAATAACATTTATACATGTAACCCTGTAAAACCTAATTTACTTAATCAAAAACATTTATACATGTAACTCTAAAACATATGTACATAATTTTTAGAGAGAGAGAGAGAGAGAGAGATTCGTAATATTTACTAACTTTAAAAGCAATTTAAAAACAAATAATTCTAATAATTTCTATAAGATCTTAATGTTTTTTAATGTTTTCTAGCATTTCTACTACAGTTTCTAATGTTTTGTAAATATTTTCTAGCATTTTCTAACATTCTACTACGGGTTTCTAACATTTTCTAACATACTAAGTCACAATTTTATAACATTATCTAACATTCTAGTATTGTTTTCTAATATTTTCTAATGTATACTAGAAGTTACAATTTTCTAATGTTTACTAAGTTACAATTTTCTAATATTTTTTAATGTATACTAAGTTACAATTTTTAAATATTTTCTAATGTATATACTATGTTACAATTTTCTAATATTTTCTAGTATATACTAAGTTACAATTTTCTAACATTTGCCAACATATTTTAACATTTATACTAGGGTTTTTTAATGTTTTCTAACATTCTACTATGATTTTCTAACAGTAATACTACAATATTCTAACATATTCTAATATTCTAGTATGATTTTCTAATATTCTACTATAATTTTCTAACATATTCTAAAATTCAACTACGATTTTCTAACAATTCTACAATCTAAAAATTATCTAAAACAAATAACTAACTAAAATAAATATAAAATATATAATTTTACAATTTACAATAAAAAATGAGAAAAATGCTTGTATATGATACTACTAACAAATAGAAGAGTTCAAAAAATATCAGGAGCTGCTGATGTCGTACTAGATGTCACTAGTTCGCTCTAAGCCCTGGGTCCACAAAATCTCCAGTAGTCAAAAGTGAAAATGAAATGGGTAGTCAGAAATTTATAAAAAAAATCCATCGAATAATGGCTTCGCGTGAAGTACCCTACATGGGGTACTTTGCGCAAAGACACCACTTCATGTGAAGTACCTTACATGGGCTACTTTGTGCAAAGCCAATTAACCCCTTCGCGCGAAGAGGGTACTTTGAGCAAAGGCATCAAAAATGAATTTTTTTTGGGAAGACCAATTTCCTTCATCCCGAAAAGTGGGACACACTATTGTGATTTCACCCACTTGTATGTGTGGATCTTGAAACAAATTGTAGAGTCAAGGATGCCCTCACTAATGGATGAATCTTTAATTGCCGCTCCTAGATCTTGAATGTTGATATGCTTGATAAATTCAACGGTGAAGGAAGATGATAAGAAGAATTGATGTATATATCTTCTTTCTTGCTCATGAATTCCTCTACTTGGCCGTCATGGGAGAAAAATTTACATCAATGAGAGAAGATTGCCTTTTCTTGAATGGATCTTGAATAAAAAGGAGACTTGGAGGTCCTAGATTGGTTTTTTGCCTTAACATATTGAATCAGAATCCTCAATTGCACAACTTGAATGCTTGGTTGCTTAAATTCTTGCACTTGAATTGATATATTTATTGGATAAGATTGTTCATGTCAAAATGAGAGGAGAGGGTCTCCTTTTATACTCATTTCAGGATTCAAATTTGATCAAGGTTGACCATAGATCTAGACCTTAGAGGAATTTGATCAAGGTCGACCACAGATCTACATCCCTTCCCTTACCCTCTAACATTTCTTGTATAACTAGCTCTAATCAAGAAAATAGTTTTCCTAACCTTCTTTGTGCTAAGTTTATTAGTCATCCTAAACAAAAGAAGAAGCATATTCAAAAGCTTGTGAATCTTTCTTTTTGCATGTATCATCGATAACATGACCACTTTACTGATCAATGTCAAGATTTGTGTTACCAAATTCAAAATCTCATTAATTATGACATTACTCACATAAAGTGTCGCAATGAGTTAATTTTCAATTATGAGCACTTTGAATGACATTTAAGTTCCTATTATGTTTCTCCAAACTATGTGACATTGTTATCTTCTCCATTAGGGGCTCATTGTCATTCATGGTGGTACAATTTTTGGTGTAATCATCCTTTGCAAGTAACATAATAGTCCTCATCCTTATCCTTGTCTCTACACTTGGGGGAAATCATAGAATTTCAATATATCATCCTATATAAGGATCCATTTTCCTCTTGGATAAGTGGAATTTGTTTATTATGTGATAAACAATCTTACATAGAAAATTTTGTTTATATTATGGATTCTTGAGCTTATACAAGAGGTATATATCCTTGATGATTAAATCTTCTTTGTTTGCAATTGGGTATCCATGGAAAACAAATCCCTTATTTGGGGGTTAAAAGTATGTCATCCTTCCTTAAGAATCTCTTTACCTAGCAATGGGGAAGGTGTGAATTCTTCCCTTATATTGGTCAAAGATGATTTTCACAATTTATTCATTATCTTTTTAGTATCCTTCAAAAGGATCCCTTTACACTTGTTGCATGATATCCCTTTGTATTTGTCCCTTCCTTGACCTCATAGGAGTTGTGATCTCTTTTTCTTAGACTGAGTTTTGCTTGCAGGACACCTCATTGGTGTTAAAGGTGCCTTATTCTTGTTCCTCTTTTCCTTAAGATGTAAAAAATAGTTCTATTTTTGCATCTTAGGGGGGGGGGGGGGGNTGGGGGGGGGGGGGGGGGGGAATAAGGTCACCTTGTTGCAAATATTTTGATTACTTCAGGTAGAGAAAACTAGCATAATACAATTTTCTAGGGTTATATCACTCTCCTTTGTACATTTTTGGTGGATTTCTTCAGATATAATTATTTCCATTTTTATCATTAGGATTGGTTGAACTAGCATAATACAACTTGTTTTCCCATTTAACTTCTCCTTTACATACATTTTTCAAGATTTATTGACTAGCATAACATAATTTTCTATACAATTTGATCTATTCTTTTCATGGATTAACTAACATAACATAATTTTCTAGACCATTCAACCTCTCACTTGCATAGACTTTCATGAGTTAAATAGCATGTGCTAAACCATCAACTCTGTCTTTACATTTTTTGATGGGTTGGACTAGCATAGAACAACTTCCTAGACATTTAATGCCATCTTGTATGGTAGCACTTTCTCTTTACATGGTCCATAGTAAGGCAATACCTTACTGGGCTAGCAATCATGTCTCCCTCTCCTATTCTTTTTCTCCCCCTTTCGAGTGATACCTCTTTTATCTTGGCTTTGGATTTGATGAGGGCTAAATTCAACTAGGGGCTTGATGTTCCCTTTTCTCCTTTATCTTGATATGATTGTTTCTATGCATTGATCTACTTTATTGTGAACATGAGTTTTTCTCGAACTCTCGCTAAAATGATAGCTAAATGTATTATCCTAAAAAGTTAGTACCTATAATTAGATTCCCTATTAGGCCCCATTTTTGTGATTTTGAGATTTAATGTCCATTATGCTTGATCCTAGCAACCTGATTCTTCTTTTCCCACATCTTCCTCATCATCCTAAGACTTGATTCCAATTTCATCAGTTTTTCCTAGGAACATAACATTTGAAACATTATGTTCTTTCTTAAAGTGGCCCAAATTTGAACCGAGGCCCCACGTCGGTACTTTAGTAGGAAAATAGATCATGTGCTCATCATGGCTTAATTTTGAATTCTAAAATGTTTGATAGATATATAAACACCCTATCTCTTCTCATTTGGATCATCAATTTTTCATCAAGCATTCATGAGAACTATAATCAAGCATTTGGCAATCAATGTGAACTCAATATTTGAAGGCAAGGATTCAAGATCTAGAATTTATTTAAGCATCTAAAGTATTTTGAAGGAAATATTCTCCATTTTAGAAAGATTCTCTCCCATGAAGACCAAGTAGGGAAGTTCACAATTAAGATATAAGATCCTTTAACTATCCATCTACATTCTCCTTCCATAGCAAGTGGTTATCAAGAATAGCAACATTGAAGATTTAAGAGTTGTGTTCATAGATCCATGGCTTTGTGAGGACATCCTTTATTCCTTTCTACATTCAAAGGTAAACACCTACAATTTAAGTAAAAATCAAGTATCTTTATTATGACATCCTTTTATGAAGGTATATTTGTTTACAAGGGTAGATCAAAGTTTTAGCTTTACATTTATATGCATTCCTTTATGCAATTTCCTTTTATTTTCAAAGTTGATTCCAAAATAGGATTTTGACCAAGGACAACCCATTCCCATAAAATGTTCCCTATTTTATTTTGTGCAGGAACATGTGGCGCAACTATCTAAACTTTTGTGGAAAGATCAAGATCTGACGGAGGAACCCTGAAAGTTTCAAGGAAAAACATAGGGAGAATAGTGAAAAAAATTTGTTCCTAGAAAAATAACATTTCAAATAATTTTTTCCCTATGTTTTTAGTTTAAATTCATACCATAGTTTAGTACTACTGTCTCGATCTTGTTTTAAGTCATTTCAAGTTTCTGACAGGTGTAACTTACTAGTCTATAATTTCTTGATTTTTCTATATTTTCCTATTTAGTCATCTACATTGTACTATCATATTCACTTTCCCTCTCTCCATTTCACGTTTACATATTTAGAAAAGGATCATTATCACATTCAATATTTAGGACCTACTTGAGCCTGTTGGGACATTTCCCTTCTGAATGTCCAAGTTTGAAAAGGAATAATCTACCCCTTTGCATGGCTTCCCTTTTGACATTGTACAATAATTACTTCTTAACTTTTCCCAAACATCATGGGAATTTTCAAATGATAGAACTTTAGTTAATTCAGTTTTAGATAGAGTACCAAAAATTGCATACCCTTCCCTTTTATTGTCTTCATATTCTTCAATTTCAATTGAAGTGTTCAACTCATTTTTCTGTTTGACATATAAATTTTCCACGGCCTTCTATGTCTTATAAACGAGAGAGACCAAGTATCCTTACATCTTAAACTTCCAATAAATATAGTCAGAATTGTCAAGAGTGGGGAGTGTGAGTTTATCTACCATCAGAATATTCGTAAGTGGGTAAGATATTCTCCAACAAATCAAATATTTGATACAAATTATTGAATGTGCAAGACAATTAAGAAGGGGGTGAATCAATTGTACACAAGTCTTATAAACTTTCAAACCTTTAATCAGTTCCACCCAACTTATTTCAATCCTTTAAGATGTAAATATAAAAAAAATAGATACTATTTAGTACATGAACACCAGATCTATGTGGAAAAATCTATTAAGGGAAAAAGTTATGGAGAAGATTAATTCTCAAATATATGAACACTAGTTAAGGTGGTTTACAAAGAAAGACTCACTAACAGAGAGCTCACTTTATGAAAAGAGAAGGCTCATTACCCAAATGAAAAAGGATAAAAGAGAATAGATCAACTACTAATGTACAACAACTCAACTAAAATATTTTTAGACACCTTCATCTCATTTCTTTCAGTAGCTTATACATTAAAGTCCACACTAATCTGCACCACTCTTCACATTATTTTATACATATAGGGAGATAGATCAGCTCTCTCTCTGGGTAAGTGCAAGAAGTTGGGTGCCAATTCAACGGAAGTCTTGTGGACTTGAAACAATGCCGCTAGAAATAGACACCCGTCTTAGGCTCGGACACCCGATCCTAAATTCAAAAAATGGGTGCCCATTTTTTTTCAAAATAGGTGCCCATTTTATTTTTAAATTTTTATGAAACATATTTTTCCATGTCGATTTATTCTATTTAAGAAACGGGTACACGTTTTTAAACGTGTGCCCATTTTTAAAATTTTGAATTTACAAAGCCACCCTTTGCATTGGATTTTGGTTCAGGACAGGTTTGGTGGGACCAAACCTATGCTTGGACCTTTAAAATAATGGCTAAGGCATTTGAATACTAGATTTTTGTCTTGCCGTAATTTTTTGAGGGTCTTCCTTATCAAAATTTTTGACGAAATGAAAACCCATTAGAGAAATTACTGTCTAGATTTCTAAAATATAAATTTTATACTGATATGATCAATTTTACTATTTTTAAAATATTTATTAATCAAAAGTGGTACCTAAACTTAAAATAGTAAGGTTCAATAAAAAATTAATAACTTTTTTATTTTTACAATTTTTTAAAAATAATTTATATGACATCAATCTACATAGAATTTCCTTGAAGATAGAAAAAAAAAAAAGAATTTTCAAAAAATGTGAATTTTTCATCAAATTATAGTGGTCGTACACTAGAGGTTTCAAAAATATATTTTATAGTCAATTAAAAATTAATTAAAAAAATATTCAATAAAAAAAATATATATTCTCATAAATCTTTGGTGTCTTAGGTATCTTTCCCTGGAAGGATTCACAAAAATTCATTTATATAGGTCAAAATATGGTGGTCGTACACGTGTGTGGTATGGTCTTAAAAGACACATTTTGAAAAAGTATTTTTTAAACATACCTTAAAAAAAATCTTTCTACGATGTGAGTATTTGAATAAATTACATATTTGAAAAGTAGACTCCGAGCACTACATTTTCTATTAGTGAAGTATTTTTAGATTCCATCTCTAAGTGCCTCAAATTTTGACATATATTGACAGACAATTTGAAAAAAAAAAAAGAAAACACTTCCACTTTT
>MU227161.1:215014-237982 GCA_018584345.1 Thuja plicata
AATATGGACTGACCCGTTTGGTTCACCCGGAAGATGACTGAGAAGATGCATAAGGAATTTTAATTCTTTATTTTTTAATTTCTTTGAATATGGTGTGTATATGTGTGTGTATATACACACATGCACATATGTGTATATACATAGATACATGTATGTATATATACATGTGTGTATATACACACACATGTGTATATGTGTATACATGTGTGTACATACACATGTATACACATATACACACATACACACGTGTGTTTATATACACACATGCCTGTATGTATATATACACACATATGTGTAAATACACATACAAGTGTGTATCCATGTTTACACATATACACATATGTGTATATATGCACACACATACACACATGTATGTGTATACACATGTGTGTATATACACATGTGTATACACATGTGTGTATACACACATGTGTATACACATGTGTATATACACACATGTGTATATACACACATGTATGTATATATACATCCTTATAGCAATATAATACACATCTTTATAGTCACAGATTCTACAAAATATTAAATTTGGTTTGTATATACACGCACATGTGTATATATACACACATGTATATACACACATGTGTATATACACACATGTATATATACATCCTTATAGCAATATAATATACATCCTTATAGTCACGGATCCCACAAAATATTAAATTTGGTTTTCTAAAAATTGGAATTCTCATTCCACTTTTTTTTGAAATTCCAATTCCACCTATTTAGGTGGAAGATGATATTTCCATTTTGGGGGCAAAATTGGAATTTTGAAATTCCAATTCTAATTATTTAGATGGACACAAACATAAAATTAAAATTTCCTGGAATTAGATAATGCCAATTCCAGTCTAATTCCAGGAAACAAACAGGCCCATAGGAATTAAAAGTGCAGAAATTATCAGGCAAAAATTCAGCCTGTGGAAGGTACAGATGGAATCACTGCACATCAAGCGAGATCTTTCGCTTGTTTTAGAAGGGAAAACAAAGCAACTAGCTTCGATGAAAATGAAGACTGGGAAATCTTGGACAAAAAGGCGAGAGCATCAATCTTCCTTTCATTTTTTGATAATGTCTTGTTCCTTGTCATAAATTTGCCAACCACCAAGGAAGTATGGGATAAATTAGCCAACACATATGCGATGGCTTCAATTGAAAACAAAGTTTTTATTATGAAGAAATCGTACAAACTCAAGGTGAGGGAAAGTGGAACCATGCCAAACCACATTAATGAATTCATAATCTTAATCAGCCAAGCAAATTTTGTTGGCATGACACAAGATGATGAGAGAAAAGTTGTTCTTCTTTTATGCTTTCTACCTAGTAGCTAGGATGGTATCATTACAGCCATAAGCACTATGACTTCAAGCTCTAAAAAGTTGGCTTTTGATGAAGTTTCAGCCACTCTTTTCTCCAAAGACTTGAGAAGGAAGAATGATGAACCTTCATTTGGGGAAGCTTTGACGGTAGTAAATACTGAGAATAGAGGATGAAGTCAAAATAGGGGCAGAAATAATGACCATAGGAGATCAAAATTTCCACAAAGATCGAAGTCAAGATGGTATAATGGTGATTGTTGGTTCTATGGTAAAGCTGGCCATGTAAAGAAAGATTGTAGAAACTACAAAAGGCTCAAGAGAGAGTACGAGACAACGAAGAAAACACGGCTTATGATAGTGTGAATGGTGCTTTGATATTGTGAACAAGTGAAACTACCTCAGTTTCATGGGTATTGGATTCCAGTGCATCATTTCATGCCTCCTCATGCACGAACCTCTTCACAAAGTACCAAGAAGGTAACTTTGGCAAAGTTTATTTACGGGATAATAAGGCTTGTGAGATTATTGGAAAAGGGGATATTTTGTTGTGTTTAGGAGAAGTTACGTGGATGCTTAAAGATGTTCACCATGTTCCTTAATTGAAAAGAAATTTAATTTCGGTGAGTCAGCTCTACTCTCAAGGTTTACTTACCTCTCTAACGGATGCATGGAAAGTGACCAAAGGTTCTATTGTTATTGCAAAATGGGATAAAGTTGGTAGTCTCTACATTGTAGAAACTATTGGTCAAGTGGGAGCTACCATGATAGTTGAGGACAGAAATTTAGTTCTTTGGCATCGAAGGCTCAGTCACATGAGTAAGAAGGGCCTCGACATTATGCACAAGCGGGAACAACTACTAGGTCCCAAATCCATTGATTTATCATTATACAATCATTGTCTTTATGGAAAGAAAAAGCGAGCAAGGGTTCTGAAAATAAGACATGAGAGAAAGATACACCATTAGCACTTGTCTATTTCGACGTTTTTGGACCAACTGAGGTAAGCTCTATTGGCGGAGCTAATTATTTCGTTACCTTTCTTGATGATTATACAAGGAAAGTATGGATATTTATGCTTCATAAGAAGTATGATGTATTTAATAAGTTTAAGATTTTTAAAGCTTCTGTTGAAAATCAGATTAGACACAAGATTAAGTGTCTAAAAATAGATAATGGGGGAGAGTTTTGCTCCTTAGAATTTGACTCTTTTTATGCAGATAATGGTAATCGTAGAATTAAAAAATTTCCATTTACACCGCAAGAAAATGGAGTAACCGAGAGGTTGAATAGAACAATTTTGGTAAAGGCTAGATGCATGTTTTCAAATGCAAGTTTGGGCAAGGAAATTTGGCTGGAAGCCTGCAATACAACAATCTACTTGATCAACCAAAGCCTTTCATCTCAGTTGGATTTCATTATTCTGGAAGAGGAATGGTTAGGAAAGATAATTTCATATTCACACATTCGGGTGCTTGGATGTGAAGTCTATGTTCATGTCCCAAAAGAAAAGAGGACAAAGCTAAATTTCAAATCTTATAAAGACATTTTCATGGGTTATGGAGAAGATCAATATGAATTTCGAATATGAGATCTAGTGGCCAAGAAGATTATAAGAAGAAGAGACATAGTCTTCAATGAGTAGCATTACAAACAAAGGAGGAATCAACAATAGAATATGTGCCCATTTCAAATTTTCAAAATAATCAGTCACAAAGGTTATCTGGAAATAACCTACAAAGAACAGGTGGAATGCAAAATTCAATCCCACAGTCTTCATCGACATCAGTTTTATTCTTTGCCCCTGATTCATCTCGCTCAACTTCTGAAAATGATAATCACATCACTCCAGTTAGTTTGGACTCTCCATGCTCTTTTAATGAGTCTTTGTCAAGGGATACAAATGATCTCGTGTCACATGGAGCTGGAGGATTTGGTTATGGCAGAAAAATTGGAACTACAGGAATGGAAAATTCTCAGTGCACCATATGGTCATGAACTATTCTACACGACATGTCCAATGTTGTGGACATCGAGCTGAATGGTTCGAGCCGCACAGTCACACCTCAAAATGATGGCGTCACGATTCCACGCGGTGCTGAGGATGCGTTTGAAGATGGAGGTCATGCTGTGTTTGAAGATGGAGGTCATGCTGAGTTTGGGGATCATGCTAGTGGTATGCTTGACAGCAGTCAATCATTCCCTACCATTCAAAATATCTCCTCCTTTGTCAGAGCATTCAAGACAAATGCATATTTGGGTGTAACTACCCGCATTTATCCACACACAGCCCGTCCATTTGGTCTTGCGAATTCGATCCATGTCATGGATGTTCCACACCGAATTCCATTGTAGAATGATGGTTTCTTATGTGGACAGTCTATTAAGTATGCTAATTAGAGAAGGCAAACCACAGGAATTTGATCACTAACTTCCTCGATGGAGGATGATACTGGTGTGCAGAATCAAACCAATGTTTTTGGTAACATTGAGAGAAACATTGTTGGTGATAATAAAACTAATCTACCAACCAAACAAAGCATTTCTTTAGGTCATAATCATGAGTTGAGAAGGTCTACAAGATAGAGAAAACTCCCCTCAATTTTCTTTTGATTATGAATTATTATTTGGAGAAGAGGCATAGCCTCACATTTTGATCTTTGATCATCGAGAAATGATAAACTTTTAAGTTGCTCTAAAGGATGTAAACTCTGATCAATGACAAGCTACAATGAGGGAAGAGATGTAAAAAAACAAACATGGGATTTGGTATCTCTTTTGCCTAACACGAAGGCATTAAGAAACAAGTGGGTTTACAATTTGAAGGAAGAAGATAGAGGTAGACATCCAGACTAGTTGTCAAAGGTTATGCTCAACAACAAGGTATTGATTTTGATGAGATTTTCTCTCAGGTGGTAAAAATGAACACAATCTGGGCTCTTTTGGGTTTAGTGGCAGCATGGGATCTTGAACTTGAACAATTGGATGTCAAGGTAACATTTCTCCATGGAGATATTGATGAAGAATTGTATATGCAGCAACCTGAATGTTTTGTCAAGAAGGGAAATGAACACTTGTGTTTCTGATTAAAGCGGAGCTTGTATGGGCTCAAGCAAGCCCCTCGTCAGTGGTATCTCAAATTCAATAAATTCATGATTGAGCATAAGTTTATACACTTAGAGGCTGATCCTTGTGTTTATTATAAGTGGTTGCCTAATGACTAGTTTTTCACACTTCTCCTTTATATGGATGATACATTAGTGTTCGGAAGTACATTAGTGACTAGTATTAGCATAAGAATTGATCATGAATTAAAGGCACAATTAGCCAGTAGATTTTCCATGAAAGATTTCGAGGTAGCTAAGAGAATACTTGGTATGACCATTACAAGGGATGAGCATAAGAGAAAACTATGGTTATCAAGAAAAAATTACATTGAGAAATTTTTGGATAGGTTTGGGATGTTAGACACTAAGTCGGTAAGCATCCCTTTATCTTATCATTCATCTTATCTGCTGACATGAGTCCTAAAACTCAAGAGGATAAAGAGTTTATGAATCACAGTCCTTACAAATCTGTGATCGGGAGTATCATGTATGCTATGGTTTCCACTCACCCATATATTTCTCATGTAGTGAGAGTGGTAACCCAATTCATGAGGAATCCCGACAAACCACGTTGGGAGGTTGTCAAATATATTTTGAGATACCTTAAAGGTACTTCTGATTTTTTTTTTTATGTTTTGGAAAAGGTAAAATGCAGCTACAATTTTTCACAGATTCTGATCTAGTTGGAGACTTGGACAAGAAAAGGTCTACTACATGTTATGTTTTCACATTTGTTATAGAAGCTATTAGTTGGTGTTCTCGATTACAACATTCACTTGCACTTTCTTCTGCTGACATTGAATACATGGCTCTTTCTAAGGATTCTTAAGAGATGGTGTGGTTACAACTCTTTTTTACAGATTTGGGGTTAAAGCAATCATATTTTGTCTTATTTTATGACAACAATAGTGTCATTTTTATTGCTAAACATCACACTTCTCAGAGATGCTCTAAGCATATAGACTTGTAACATCACTATGTACGCCAAGTGGTTGAAGATGGAAAGTTATGTGTGCAAAAGATTGACACTACTATGAATCCTGTTGATGCCTTGACTAAGGTAGTTCCGAGAGAGAACTTCAAATTTTGTCGGACTTCTTTTAGCATTTTTCCAACTTGAAGATATGGGATACACATGGGAAATCATCGTGGGCCTTCATGTGGGAATTTGTTGGAATAATGAAGGCTAATGGACATGCATGTTGGCTCTTCGGTCTCTTTTGTTTGGCATCTATTTAATCTATGATGTTTAGCATATGTTGTAATGAAATACTACTGATAATAATAAAGGATTTCCCCTGTGAAAGTGAAGGTATTCAAATTGACGAACCACTGTAAATCTAGTGTTTGTTGTTTATGTGTTTGTTATTCAAATTTTGTTTTGTCAATCAAGTTTATTCTGCAACTTTGATTTTACAATAATACTATTATTGTAAATACTTAAATGTAATTTGGAGCATAATATTATTGTTTTGAATACTTAAATGTAATTTGGAGGAAATTTGTGATATTGAGGTAAGAAGGTGTTATATTTATAGGGATGATGTTATAATTTTTAGGACAAATATAGATTTTATCTAAGAGGATCAATTTTTTCTAGACTTAAAGTTGCAAGGCCCGTAACCTTCTTCCCCTCTCTTTTTAACACAAATTTCACATTGAAGTTGATGTGTATTAGTCTAGCGCTCTTTCCTCAAGAGTGTGAAGTCTTCATCCTCTAGAAAACTTGCAGGCTTGTTGTGTGTCAACATCATGGGGATTCAATGTAAGTTCAAGAGACAGGTTGAGGAGGCATTTCACCTATGCCACACATCTTTGGGCCATGACTACATTAGTCATCAACTAGTAGGTCCAACAAATTGGAAACACAAGGTGACACTCATCAGTCTTGCAAAGCATTGTGTGAAGGTCCATCTTTAAAGGGAAACCACTCCCATGTGGAAAAGGGAAAAAATTCATTGAAAGTGGAATCAAGAAGTTACTCTCTCATAATGGTGAAGAAATTAAGGAAAGTACAAATGGCATTCATGTCATGCACGTGAGAAAGGCCAACAATGAGAAATCACTAGCATCAAGGTAGTTGTAATAGTCATCATCATTAACCTCTACATGGCCAACATTCAGGCAAAAGGAGTATGTTTTATAAAATCCCACAAGCATGTTGCAATAAGGATTTGATTGGGTTCCAATTTTTTCACTTGAATTCCATTGAGTGGAGTTTGTTTTTTCTTATGAGATCCTTCAAAAATTATCCTTCATGTTTAATATGTCTTGTTTATCTCTCCACCTAACTAGTCACAACTTCTTTCTCTATGCAATTTCCACCATATCTCATAACCTTTATCCTTCAAATGAGCTCTATATTTATACCCGCAACTTTTATTCTCTTCATATTGATTATTTATCTATTTCTTTAAAGCCCTACCTACAAGTGTATTTCATACATATCATGGAATCATCACATTCCATGACATGACATATCTTTTGTGGTATTTTTTTTCAAATAGTTCATGTGATTTTTTTATGCTTCTCTATTTAGCATGCATGTCTTCTAGCGCAATTGCAACAACATCTAAAAAACTATCTAGGAGGAATCTATGCACTTCAAGCTGTCTAGAATAGAATTACATCTTATATTTCCTAATAATTAGCAAAATATGAGTGCATATGTACATGTGTATATATCTATACATTTATCCCAAGTTATCTAGAATGAATAGACATATGTAGATATACATATACACATATATTTGAGCTTTATTGTAGTGTTTTTGATCCATTTTTATGTAACATGGGATTTAGTGATCAGTAAGGTCTTTTAAAATTCTCCATTTTGAACTTATCTTGCAATGATGTAATTTAATTAGACCATATTTCTTTAAGGTTTTTTAATTTTTACCAAATAATTCATAAGCTTCCAGATTTTTCATGCTGATTTTCATCCTTTATGCATTTGATGGATGCCCATACCCTATTCTAAATCTTCCATTTGGACATAGGCAATAAGAGGTTGTGAAAGGTTATGGAATTTGGCTTTGCACCTACCAATTGGATTAGTTTGAAAGTTTATAAATCCTTTTCATTAGATCTAATTTGTGCATACATTGCAACCAATGCAATCCATTAGTTAGCACTGTTCAAGGCATGCTTCTCTTTGTTACTAGAATGTTTGCCTCTTCTTCATATATTTTCTCTTCTTTCATATCTATATGTCACTTGAGAAAGAGCTACAATTCAATGGTAGAAGGTGTTCCTTCCCAATAGACATGTATTTTGTTAAGGTAAATACTAAATTCTTTATCATTTTCCTTTTCTTTTCTATTTATGTTTTTTAACATCTTAAGTCTTGCTAATACCAAATAATGAAATTGCTACTCTTTATTAGCGTATCATTGTTTCTTTATTAACTTGTCATTATTTATTTATTAAAATATCATTATTGCCTTATATTTTACATCTATTACATATTAATTATGATGCTCACAACTCATGCATGTTTCTTTTACATGGTCACTACCTTAGGTTTTTTATGGTCTTAAGTCCTTAAGGTGAGTTCTTTTGGAAAGAATATATGATAAGCTCTTTAATAATTAACCTATGATAGAAAATTGATGTTATTTTAAGGATTATTTATCTCTAAGTATAGTAAATATCTTGAATTAGACTTAAACACATATACATAGAACATAGTATATATTATGTAAAAAAAATTAGTGAAAGAGATGAGTTGATTCTTTAATATTAATAAGTACCTTGAACAAATGATGCAGGAGCATCCTAGGTTCTTGGAAATCTTGCATCAACCAAAAATATTTGTTTTTTTCCCCTATTTGTTCAGTATCTGAGTTTCTTTTAGCATTCATTGAATTTGGATCATTTGCAATCGTAAAACTCATGGTGTGCTCCTAGACTCTTTCTAAACCTTATCATAGGTTCACATCTCATTTGGTTCCTTCATGTGTGAGATCTTGCATATTCTTGGCAGATCTTAACTGTTCTTCATGTTTTCTGGCCAATTTTTATTCTATGATCTCACAAAGAAATGTTCTAATTGAAAAAGCTTCATGAATCATTTCTTAATGTTATCATCTTTGTGGATGCCCTACTTTAATATCATGATTCATTCTCCACTAATTTGAGGGAGATCCTTATGATTTGGGTCTTTACCAATATTTCTGATACATTTTCTTCTCATTAGGAAACGTAATCTTTCTTGAGCTGACCTAGTACTTGTGAAGGATTTATAAGCTCTTTTAATTGTTTCATTTGAAGCATCACAGAGAATATAGAATAAATTAGCACCCGTAGATCTTAGTACATGTGATTAGAATCAGTAGTTTAAAAAGATAAAATCTAAAAGGTTCCTACAACACCATAATGGAAGCCTGGAGTGTATGACTGCATGTTGCAAATCTATTGTACTCAAGATTATTTGAAATTCAGGAGGTTGATCGTACATTTCTCTCAAGTATTTTCTGCATTTTTTTGGTTGTGCAATTCATGCGGCAAGGATTGGACTGATCTCATTGAGTTCCCTTTATCATTGACTGCACCAAGTGGTATTAGAGGAAGTTTCTAATTCGATTGAAGTAGACCATGGTTCTTGAGCTTGCAAACTCGTGGATTAATTTACTGTGAAGTGGAAGAGATAGTATCTGACCCACAATTGTAGAGGATTTTTGTAAGATAGGGGTGGCTGCAATAGGTTGAGTACCACTTTTGGGGCAAAAGTGGAAGTGTTTTTCCTATTTTTTCAAATATTATGTCAATTGATGTCAAAATATGAGGCACTTAAAGATTGAATCTCATAACACTTCACTAATAGAAAATGTAGTGCTCTGAGTCTACTTTTCAAATATGTAATTTATTTTAATACTCACATTGTATAAATTAATTTTTAGTAGACATTTTTAAAAACCACTTTTTTAAAATGTTTATTTTAGGACCTTACCACACACATGTACAACCACCATATTTTGACCTAAATAAATTATTTTTTGTGAATCCTTCTTGGGAAAGATACCTAAGACACCAAAGATTGATGAGCCTATTTTTTCTTTTCTTTTATTGAATATTTTTCTATTAATTTTTAATTTATAGTAAAGTATACTTTTGAAACCTCTGGTTTACGACCATCATAATTTGATTAAAAATTCACATTTTTTTCAAAATTTATTTTTTATCTTTAAGAAAAGTCTATCTAGATTGATGTCATGTAATTTAATTTCAAAAAAAACATTTAAAAAAAAGTTATTAAAGTTTTAGTGAGCCTCACTATTTTAAGTTTAGGTACCACTTTTGATAAATAAATATTGCAAAAATAGTAAAATTGATCATATCACTATGAAATTTATATTTTGAAATCTTGACTGTAAGAGGTCTAATGGGTTTTCGTATCATCAATAAATTTGATTAGAAAATCCCTGAAAAAAAATTAGACACATGTTTAAAAATGCGTACCTATTTCTAAAATATAACAAATCTGCGTGTAAAAATGAGTTTCTAGGCATAATTTTAAAAAAAAATTAACAAGGGTACCCATTTGTTGAATTTTTAGATTGGGCGACTGAGCCTAAAGTGGGTGCCCACTTTTAGAATCATTTTTCAAGTTCACAAGACTTCCATTGAATTGGGACCCAACTTCTTGCACTTACCCATGGATCACAGAGGGAATGCTAGAGGTGGTAGGAGTAATGCAGATCTAGTTATGTTGGATATGTTGCAAAAAAATGTAGCTAGGTTAGAAGGTGTCGAGATGGCTCAAAGAATAAGTTGACACATTGAGGATGTGAGTGATGAAGAGGAAGAAATAACTAAAGGAGCAACCGAAGAGGGTAAAGAGAAACCTGAGCTTGAACAAGGAGATGATAGATTCATAATGCCCTAAACTAGTGTTAATGGAAGACCACATTTTAATCTACTGATTATGATGGAAATTTAGAATTAGATGAAATTCTTGATTGGATCATAGAGATGAAGAAATACTTTTATTATAAAGGTACAACTGAAGATAAGAAAGTGAATTAAGCTTGCAAAAAGTAAAGAGGACATGCATCCTTATGGTGGGAACATTTGCAAACTAATAGACAAAGTAGAGGAAAGGATAAAATCAAGTCATGGCATAGGATGGTGAACAAATTTAATGTTATGTTCCTACTTGTTGATTAACAAGCAAGTTTGTTTAAAAAATTGCAAAACCTAAAGCAAAAGGATCTTAGTGTAAAAGATTACATCGAAGAATTTAATAGATTAGATATTAGATCTGAACGTTCAGATGATGATATTGAGAGGGTGGCAAAGTACCTGAGTAGTTTGAGGATATCTATTAAAGATGAGATCAGTTTGGTTAAGTTACAAAGCATAGAATAAGCTTACCAATATGCCCTACAAACTAAGGAAATTTTGAACAAACCACATGAGAAAAGACAAAGAGGAAGAGGTGGTAGATCTTACTCAAATCAGAATAAAGAAAAGACATAATTCAAAGAACAGAATATATACCGAAGGGATGATAGAAATTTCCAGAGAGGAGGTGACAAATAGCTATAGGAAAGATGACATAAGAGTGTTTAAAGGAACTTGTTTCAAGTGTGGAGGAGGACACCGAACCTTTGAATGTACTCAAGGAAGTTCAAGAGGAATGAGAACAACAGAAGGAATGTTTTTTGTTGACGAAGAGTCAAAGGAACCATTGCACCAACTAGAAGATGGAGAAGCCCTAATAGTAAGGAGAGCACTGTCACTAACTCATTTGACTGCAAAGTGTGAAAAACAAAATCTGACAAAATTCCAATAATTAACTGTATCATCGGGTACCTGGGTGTTACCACAATACTGTGTCCCACTTTTTGGCAAACTTTCACACTGAGACTAATATTTTGAAAAAAAAAAAATCACTTTCAAACACATTGCATCAAAACCATTAAGAATTTGAAGATTATGTAAACTAGTGACTTTTAGCATATTGTTTCTAGTTTTTAAATATATTTTATAAAATATTTGGAATTTAATTGCATCCATTTTTCCTTCTGCTTCAAAAAGTGGTTTGTGTGAAAAATCAATATTTTTAAAGAGTGACGGTTACTTGGATCAGCATAACATTTGTTTTACAAAAATGATAATGACGTAATTCTTTCGAGGTTAGGTTTGTAACACCAATTCCTGTTTAAAATTTTATAATTTATTGAGCTATGAAGTGACATTAAATGTAATTTAGACATAGGTTCGTTTGGATCACTCTAACTTGATCTATATATATCAAAATTCATTTTTTATTTTTTTGATAGAAAGGTAACACAAATACCTACTTCCTACATATTTTTTATAATTTTTTTTCCTAATTTACTATTTTTCCTGAACCGTCGAAGAGAGAGGTTGCTAAATGTTCAGACAACCTATGTGTATTTCAACTAAAAATAGAAAGTCACAATGAACTCAATATATATTAAAATAATAGTCTTTGTAAATCTTGTTTTGAGTAGCATCATCTGCCATTTGGGTTTCAAAATATTTTTCTATTTGGTCCTTGATTAAGACCTTCAAAGAAAAAAATTGCAAAAATTTGTTAGCTTTGGAGAGGAAGGCCAAATTTAGGAGGTTCACTAGAACACCCCTTCTAGTGAACCCCCTTCACGTGAACCCCCTTATAGAAATCCCACCATGGATAAGTTTTCAAAATTTCTTCTTTTATTGAATCAGAGGGTTCGCTCAAATTGGGTCTAGTTTGTGTGAACCTACCCCCCCATTTTATCTAGTTCAGACAAAGGGGTTTTTCCCCTTCGCGCAAACACCCCTATTCACTCAAAGGGATCGAAAATGAAAAAAAATATCTACATGATTTTTCTTTGTGCCCAAATGTGGGACACAACTTTGTGGAATCACCCACCTATGAAATTTTCAAAAAAAAAAAAATTCTACTCAACGTTCATCGAAATTATGACACTTTTCAATTTTCGTTTCTATTTTGAAAAATGTAAGGAAAAAATTTAATAAAAGAAAACCAAAACCACATGTATTTACCTTGGAATTTTTTTTAATAAAATAAAGATAAAAGGTGAAAATCCTTAAATGATGGTATTAGGGCCAAAAAATGTAAACTTTGCATTTCCTCTTCATTTGACTTTCATCCTTCTGGAAACCTCTTTTGGCTACCACTTCTAGGATTATGCCACAAACATGGATTTTTTATGTAGATCTCTAAGAGATTACGAAGGTTTTTTGAGATATTTTGCTGAAGATTTTTGTGGATTTTACATAGAATCTTTGTATTTCAACAGGTATGTATGTGTTTTAAAAAACCTACGAGCTCCTTCTTGTATCATATCTCTATGGATTTCTATTATTCTCCATGATTCTAAATTTTCTCATTGCTTGGCCGACATATTCAATGAAATCTATCATCTTTTCTTTATTGAAGAGCTTTTTGCAAGGGCTTTGCAATATTTTTGCAATTGTGGCTTAAAATGCCTCAAAAAAACTTCATCTTCGACTAGGAATCTGATGAACTACACCAGTGCCCTTTGAAACTATACTAAAAAAATATTTGAGAAAACTTTGTTTAAGTGGAGTTGTAGTATCATTTCATGATAGATTTATGTAGTTTTCTCATGCTTTGAAAACTCTTTGTCACCATTAAGGAAAAGAATGAGGGTTTAGTCCATTTCTAGCAGGCCATGAGTATTCTACTCAAAACAATGGACATTTCTGTTAAAAAAAGCTTAAACTATTTCAGGTATTGAATTTTCCCTTCAACATTATGAGGATTTGAGCTACGAGAAACCCTTGTGCACTTTGGATGCTTTACTCGAATCCCATTATTATTTCCATGGTCGTGTATCTCTATTGTGGCTTATTTGGAAAGATTCAACTACATGAACTGGTTAATCTATAAAAGACAATAATATCTAAAAACTCCTTGCATATTTTAAATGACTTTTATTTATCTTGTGTTGCTTCCATGATGTACTTTGATCTGACACTACTTTATATAGAAACTATTGTTGATGTTCAACTATGATATTTGAGGCTTCATCTTCTCATTCTGAGATCTTTTCATCATTGTAGGCATTTGAAGCAATCCAGATAATGTTTGATCTGTCCAGTATCTTAATCAATATTTTATTCTCTCTACAAGTTACACTCAAATAATATGTGCTTTTATATCTTTTAATCAATCTTTTGTCTTGCAATGGTTGGGTCAATACATTGAACTAATATTGCCTTTACCATGATGATCTCTATTATCTTTAACATATTCATGATGCTCTTTGTTTTCTATTGGAATATGGTTGTAGTTGTATCAATTGTTTTTTTTTAGTGCCATGAATAAATCTTTTCTCTAAGTATGTATATCTACATATTGTCAATGATTTTTCCCTCTCATTTTTGCTTGAATGTTGGGTGGCAATGACCATAATCAAATTATTTTTGCAAGCTACACATGTGGTGCATCCTATTATCATTTGAGCCGGTAAGTAATAGGGAAAAATACATAGTTTCTATAAAACATAGGAAAAAAATTCTCCTTCACTAATTTCTTATGATTTTAATCCATTTTAAAACCAAATCCTAGACTACAACCTTTGGCTATCATTTATATGCGATTCAAGATGTGCTAATACTAGAGTTCATGATTTGGAGTGTAGTTTGAATGCATAATTTATCTAAACTTATATATGGTGCCTCGCTCTATGTTTACTTTATTGATAGATTGCCAAATATAACCATAAGTTGTGTAGAATATGAAGAACTCATCTTCTTGGCCTTGTTGTGTCTATTATAATACTTTGGGTTCTTCTTAAAATCTAATGAAATATTGTAAACCATCTGTATACTTATGGAAACAAAACTTACATAAATTTTTAATTATGTTGAGGGTTGAATGCATGTATGATTATTTTGAATACAGTTAAATTATCTAGACTTGAAATTATTAAGTATGTTTACTTCTAATCTAGTTTTTTCTAGGATGTAATGGAAGCTCAAATCATGGATATGGCCATTCTACTCCATCTTCCTTGATCTCTTCTCAGTAGCATAGGTTCTCACTAGGTGTTTTAGTCCTTGAGCATGAACACAGGTTTAGTTTTCAAGACCATCTCTGAAAGAAAATGTGTTAGATATTTCAAACTATTTCAAGTAGTTACCTTAGTCGAGTTAAATTCTTATTATTAAAACTATAAGACACATGTATGAGGAAGCAGTTAAATTATCGACGAGCCTTTTAAGTAGAATTTGTTGTCCCAAACAATGAGGCTATTGGACTCTTAGATTTTTGGTAGATTTGGAGCATATGGGCAGATAGAGGAAATTCTTGTAGTGGAAGAATTTTTTTTTTTGTGTTAACTGGATTGGATATGGTGATTAAATGATATTTAAAAGATGCATCCTATGATTAGCCAAGCCACCAAGAAGATGGAAGAATCCATCATATGTAAAGGTTTTTGGGAGAAAAATCATAGAGGTGACTTGGATGGTCACTGCATTTTGTTGACCTGAGAAATTAAAAAAAAAATTCAATGTTTTAAAAACCATGGAACTGAAATCTTGGTATTTTTGTGTTGGTTAAACTATTAATTTTATTTATTGTGAATTGAAAATAATGTTTTTAAAAAATACATCAATTTTATGAGCATATGGTAGGGTAAGTGCACAAAGATGGGGGACCAAAAAGGGCATTTAAGATGACACTTTTTTTTTCTGAAATCAGAAAAATCTGAAGTTCAATGAGAAATTGAGTATAGTTACACTCAAAATTTCAAAATGAGACAAAAACAAGAGTTTTCTACTCTGAATCTAGTTTCTAAGCTACTAATTTATTTTAGAAATGGTGGAGATTAAGGCCCTCAAAAAGGGGGATCATAAAAAGTGGTCCTATTTTTTGTGAAAAATATAACATAGCATCTGGTGTGCTCCCCCTAAAATGTTAACTTTTAAAAAAAAAAATTAATCGCTTCGGTGAGAAATTAGCTAACACCACCTAGTTTATCCCAGATTTTTCTACTAATTTTTTGATGAAAGTATGATTTTTTTGCGATTTTCCGAAGTGGACACATCTTGAAAATGTGAAATTTCTGTGTTCTCCCCCTAGAAATCATTGAAAACTAATAAAAAATACTAAAAAAATTTAACATGTGTAGAATGGAGTCTAGCTTCTAAAAATGTAATTTGTTTCAAAATTTGATGAACGAGTCAAAATCTAAGACCAAATGAATACATGTTGGTTTTTGACAAAAAATAGACCTACTTACAAAAGAAATTATAGATGAAAAGCTTAACATAATGAGAATTCAAAATAAATTATATGATTAGATATCTAACAGAGAGATCTACAATATAATTTTTTCTGATTTTATCATTATTGAACCATGTGCAAACTTGACATGGAGCACACAAGAAAAAATGGTAATTTTTTAAGGTTTGCTTGAAAATACATCTCAGACCTGTTTGAATGCTCCAAGCCTTTGGGTTGGATCTCCAAGCCAAATCCAATGCTTAGGCTTCATAAATTTAAATATAGTTAAAAGAGCGCACACACTAAAGTGCACTAGCACTATGTAAATTTATGGTTTACATAGCACGCACGTGCTATGTAAATTTATGGTTTACACAATGCGTAGGAACTATAGTGTGTATGCGCTATGTAAACCCTAAAAAAATCCTTAAGAGAGGGAGAAACAAAGAAGGAGAAGGTGGGGAAGGGAAAAAGAAAGAGAGGGAGAGAGTAAGAGAGTGAGAAGGATAGGAGGAGAGAGGAAGAGAAGGTAAACCATAACAAAATACTTAAGGGAGAGAGAGAGAGAGAGAGAGAGAGAGAGAGAGAGAGAGAGAGAGCTTAGGTTATAATCAATATTCCATTGAGAATCATGTTGAAGACAATGTGTTGATTCCTGAAATTTGGCTAAGTCTGAAATTTCCTAAAAACCCTCAAAATCCAGAATTTTTATCTTAACTCCTATGAAGTTGAAACCACTCTCAAACATCCTAAAAGTATATACATAAAATGTAACTTAAGTATAAGAAATTCTTATACTTAAATGTTACATTTTATGTATTGAACTAGTGTTGGATGTGGTTTGGCAGGGCCTGTTGGGATTTCTTCCTCCCTCCCTTAAGAATTTTCATAATGTTACATAGCGTGTACATGCTACAGTGCATATGCACTATAGTTAGCACACGCTATAGTGTGCATGCACTATTGGCTTTGATTTCCCAAGCCTTAGGATCAGGCAATCCAAGCCATAGCACGTGCGCACTATCGGGCGTACGCCCTATTGCTTTTGGGGGACCAAAAACAAGTTTGGCACCTTTTTGGTACCCCATCTTCGTGTATATACCCGGTAGTACATCTCAGATGCAAAAAACATAATTTTTAAATCATTTAAGCTATATAGTGATTCTGATTTTGAATTGACACTGTAATAAGTCAGGAAGTGGTCGATGTGCATAATTTGATCTTCACTTTATTTAAAATATTATTGGTATGTAAATAGTCCAAATAGAGTATTTCCTAAGTAAAATGACAAATAGTGATCTCCAAACATTATACTTCATCTCACAAAAACTATAGTTTGAAATTTATCTGCCTTGCAGAATATGTATGAAAGAAATATGTTCCAGTTTAACATGAAGTGTTTTGTGTGGAATTATTTGCATAAATATTGAGCTCAAGACAACCCAGTCATATGGATTATACAAACCTTCAAAATAATCTTTAAAGTCATAGTCACAAAAAGGAACATGTGAGGTCACAAGAGTTCAAAGCTTCAGAAGTCTGAAACCTGTAGGAATATTAAGCATTTCCATTTTATATGATTAAGACCCAAATAGGTGCCATGACTGTTGTTGATGACCATATCTATAATTGATCCTATAGTTGTTCATGGAATTTCTCTTTAATGCATATTTTTTTTATTTTCTACATTGTTGTAATAGTACATTTGGTAATCTCTATTAGTGATCCTGCCAAGAATATCATGTGTTATTATTAATTTTTGTATTGTCAAGATGCTTCTGCTTTATCTTTTGTCTACTTGACATACTTTCTGAGTGGGACTTGCTTGTTTCTTTTTATTGCATAATATTACATTTCTATCTTGCAGATGTAAGAATGTTCTTGTAGCTCTTGTCCTTTCTTTTCATATTTTTCCTTATCATCTTGTAGTTGAAAATGAACACTTTATTGTTTGTTGTTTTGTCAATGCATATATGTTATTTTTTGGCGTGTTGGGCTCAACCCTTGTGGGAGCCCACTTGATCATATGTTGACCAATAACATGTATGTACCTATTCTTGCGCATGAAGCAAATGAGTCAGATAAAAAAAATGGATCTCCAGTTTTGATATTGGTGCTAGTTATTCTGATTCCTGATGTTCATATGATTTGGTAGCTGATTTTATGTTGTATGAGGGTAGATTTTATGTTTTTAGGTAGGGTATATGGTGAGGATAAACATCCTGAGCTCTAACACAAGTTTTTCAATCTCCTGTAGGTACACTCAGAGGAGAAGAGTGGGAGGGACTAAGGCAAGAAGTAGTGTGGAAAGGAAAAACATACAATATATGTATTCTTCAACTATGAAATCAAAGGTGCAATGACATATGTTTTTCCTAACCCTTCCAAGTACTTTATTTACAAATGCACAATTTTCCTTGTATACCACTTGATGAGCTATACCCACAGATTGTGTGGCTCTTTTAGTTTTTCATCTTTTCAATGAAAGAATGCTTATTATGCACACTTTTGTATATCTCTTTTAGAAAATAATGAGACAATATATGAAATATATGAGCAACATTTTATTTTGTGTCTCTTTCTTTTCTGTAAAACATGTGAATGGAAAACTGAAGGCTTTTACATTAATGAGAGCACATTACATCATGAAACTAAAACTTTTTGATAAATTCCAATACATGCAATGGTTTAAGAAAGACGTAAATGAATTGAAAATTTACCTTAAAATGAACATAATTGACTTGGCTCCACCAATTTGAGTCATGGGTGAAAAATGGTAACATTTCTGGTGATTACTACTTGCTTGTTTGCTAAGCACATGACCACTCTAATAGATAATGTTGGTTTCCTTTTGGTCTTGAATTGACTGAGCCACAACCTTCGTCGACATATCGCAACCTCCAAAATTTATCCTTACAAAATAGAGAAATGGCCATTTATCAGGATCCAAAATATGTCCTTGCAAAATAGTGAAATTGCCATTTCATAGGATCCAAAATTTATCTTTGTGAAATAGTGAGATCATCATTCTGCAAGCTCCAAATTCTATCCTTGTGAAATACCAAAATCACCATTTTGCAAGCTCCAAAATTTGTCCTTGCAAAACACTAAAAATTGTCATTTCATAGGCTCCAATTCTGCCTTCAGTGAAATAACAAAAACTACATGGTTTCTTCAAAATTTTGACAAACCTAATCTGTCAAGCTTCTAACAAACACTAGTTGGTCATGAAATAAAAAAAATTTATATGAGTGTTTCATTGATAATTTGAATATAGTTTATCAATATGTCAAGAAACATTCATCAAAATTTGGATTCAAATACAATATTGTATGTCATGAAGGACCAGACCAAGAATAATTTTTGAGGGGAAGTTTATTCAAGACAAGATGTAAGGTTGAAGGAATATGTTGCAAAGTGATTATTCACACTGGTAGTTTAGACAACCTAGCCTAAAGTTGAAGTTGCAAAGCTTGAAGCATCTGAAACCCTACCAAATAGCATGGATAAAGGATGATCATAAGGTACTGGTAAGTGAACAATGCCTAGTCAAGTTGAGAATAGGATCTTATCAGGATGAAGTTCTTTGTGATATTATGCCTATGGACATGTGGCATGTCTTGTTGGGTAGACCATTGTAGTATGATAAACAAGATTTGCATGATGGGAGAAAGAATAGGTATACTATTGTTTCAAATGAAATAAAACAAGTTTTATTGTCTATAGTTGAGATTCCCAATAATGAGAATTGAACTAGTGCTAGAGTTTGTTTGGTTGAACAAAGGAAATTTTTGGATGGCTTGAAAAGTGATAATGTGTGTTATGCTTTGATCCCTAAGAATTACAATTTAGAATCAGTCGAGAAACAACCTGAGGAGATAAGGGAACTGTTGATTGTGTATGAAGATATATCTTAGATAATGTACCTAATGGATTGCGACCTATGAGAAGTATTACTCATTGCATGGATCTGATTCCTAGAGCAAGTTTACCAAATAGAGAAGCACATCGGATGACACCAACAAAGAATGAAGAGTTCAATAGATAAGTGCAAGAGTTGTTGAAAGGTTTGATCAGGGAAAGCTTGAGTTCTTGTGTAGTACCCACAGTATTAGCTTCAAAAAAGAATGGAGAATTGAATACGTGTACACTAATTCCAGAGCCATTAACATGATCATAGTGAAGTACTGATTTCCTTTTCCTTGGATGGATAATATAATGGATTGTTTAAGTGGAGCCAAATATTTTATAAATATACATTTGAAGAGTGGATATCATCAGACCAGTATCAGATAAGGGGATGAATGGAAAACTACATTCAAGACAAATGAAGGATTGTATGAATGGTTGGTGATGCCTTTTGGACTGCCTAATGCACTGAGTACTTTCATGAGATTGATGAATGAGGTATTGAAGAAATTCTTGTGTAAGTTTGTGATTGTTTATCTTGATGACATTTTAATTTCAACAAGAACAAGGAAGATCATTCGTTGCATCTAAGACAAGTGTTATTGAGATTAAGAGAGGAGAAGTTGTTGATAAACATCAAGAAATGTTCGTCCATGAGAGAAGAAATAGTATATTTAGGATTTATGATATCTGTAGATGGATTAAAGATGGATCCTGAGAAGGTTAAAGTAATTATTGAGTGGCCTATACTTGTAAGTGTTATAGAGGTGAGATCCTTTCATGGATTGGCTAGTCTTTTACCGCAAGTTCATTAGAAAATTTATTTCGGTTTGTAACCCTATGAATGAGACGATGGGAGGGGACAAAAAATAATTCAAGTGGATGTAGGAGTTTTGAGTTGTTGAAGTAGAAGGTAACTGAACAAACCATGTTAGCCTTACCTAATTTCAATGAAGTTTTTCAAGTGAACTATGATGCAAGTGGATGTGCAATTGGAGCAGTGTTGACTCAAGAAGGTAGACTGATTTCTTATTTCAGTGAAAATTGAATAATGCCAAGAGAAGATATTCAATTTATGATCATGAATTTTATGTCATAATTCAAGCTTTGAAGAAATGGAGAGATTACTTGGTGTCCAAGGAGTTTGTGTTGTACACTGATCATCAAGCATTGCAATATTTGAACAATCAAAGTAAGTTGAATCAGAGACATATGAGATGAATTGAATTCTTACAGAGTTTCACATTTGTGTTGAAACATAGGAGTGGTCAAACAAATAAAGTTGTTAATTCTTTGAGTAGAAGGACTTTGTTGCCAGAGATGACAGTTGAGTATTGGGATTTGATGAGTTGAAGACCTTGTATGTGGTACACGCTTCGACAATGTTCTTGCCCTGATGGGCTAAGTGAGACAAATATCAAAAGTTCTTTTCGTTGCGGTCTTCATCAATTGTTCATATATATTCAATGTACTTGACCATGTGGTCTATTGTAGGGAATATGTTTCCTTATGTTTTGCCTTATTTTTGGCTTATGTACTCAATGATTACATTAAATGTAGTTTCAAATTTTTGACCTAGTATATTTGAAAATGTGGCATTAATATATGTTTAATTATGTTCCTTTTGTATGTATTACAATGAATTATGTAAACCGGGTGACTTGTGTTTACTTACAAATTATGTCATATCTTGACTTTGTAAGTCGTGATTTTCACGGGATAGTGTAGTTGTGTGGACTTTTGTCAACTATATTTGACTTAGTCATAGACTTTGCTCAATGTTTAGAGATTGGATTATCATGGTTAGTGGATAAATGTGTTATGTTTTTGCTTCGACTTATGCTTATATTGCATCTTGATTACATATTTATAAATGGTCATCTAAAATCATCTTTTCATTAGATGTACTGACGTATTAGTCAAAAATTGATGTATATTTATGATATAATATCTCTAAAGAAAACTATTTAAATTTTATTTTGATATAATGTCATATATTCCCACAATGTGAATTTATGATTATTCTCGAAATTTTCTCTTACGTGGATTCTAATCTTTACATTCATCAATTTTATGGACAGATGGAAAGTTAATCCGAACATTTCATCCCTCTTCCTAACTTCCCTTGTAGACTTAGTGCGCGAAAGGTGCGAGAGATGTTTAAGCCAAGATTCTCGCTGGATGATATTGACATTGTGGTCCAGCCTAGGGCGGTGGTGAACAAATAACCATTTCTGCTCAATATGGACGCGCAAGAGTTAGTTTGACAATGCTGTGCTAGGCAGAGAATTTCTTCGCCACGTGGTAGGCATGGACCATAATCACAATCCCTTTTGTGTTTTGCAGGGGTTGTCACCTCAGATGGATTTTACTGGGAAGTTGCTTAAAGTGGTTAGCTGGTCCCAACTCGTTTTTTTGGTGCTATGCCTTCTAGTTCATATGGATTTGTCTTGTGGGAGGCTGTCCTTCGTCCGCTATCTGCTTTTCCTCGAATGTACTTTTGTGGGGTTTCGCTCTTTCAATTTTCCATTGTTCAATTGAAACAAAAAGAACGTTAAAATTTAAGTCGTTAATATGATATACAACATTTAAATGTTAACCTTATCGCATTAGGTGACAGAGGTCGTTGAGTACTGTGAACTTCTGTGAAACATCGATGTCAGTACTAATAAACTATTTCACAGTGATTGTTAGAGTACGTCATGAGGATTGTATTACTAGGTTTTTATAAAATCGTACTTGTGTTTTGAATGGAGATTGAAACTGCCCATTGCAGGTTGGCGATGGGTAAAAGAGCGAGGATTTGCACCTCGTTTCTTCCGCCATGCTGGCCGTCCAATGCCCCCAACGTACTGCCCTCTGTCGCAGAACCCCGTACATGTCCAATCAAAACAGTACTGCTGTATTGATTATTGTGATGTTCAGTTAGTTTATAGTTAAATTTATAATACTTTTGATTAAACTTTTGTTTTATGTAAAAATATTATTTTATTTTAAATAAATTTATTTAAATTATTTTAAGTCTTTTATATAAATTTATTTATGTTTATTTTTTAGAAAATAATTTAATTTATTATTTTAATATGAATATATTAATTTTTTTTAATATTATTATTATTTTAATATCAATGTGATATTTCTAATTGAATTTATTAAATATAAATGCTTTCAAAAATACAATAATATTTTTAATAAAAAATTAATGGATAATTTCTTTCCAATAATTTTATTATTATCTAAACGTTTTCCCATTCCCAAATGAGAAAAACATCAAATGAGGAATAAAAACTTCAAAATGTTTAATACTAATAAATCAAGGAGCTATACAAATTAACAAATAAATAAATTAAATTACACAAATTTACTTACATATTATACCAAT
>MU227161.1:246050-266517 GCA_018584345.1 Thuja plicata
TCTGGTATATATATCACTCAATCTTTATCTATCCCTATAGCCCTCCCTCTTTCTACGTCTATATATCACACTATTAAATGAAAATCTATTAATTTGTATAGGGTGAAATTGTTAAAAAGCATACTAGCAATGCAATAAAAAATATATTTAGAATTTACATTCAATTTCACATTCAAAATGTAATTTAAAAGACTTTGCATTTATTAAATGAAAATCTATTAATTTGTAGAGGGTGAGACTGTTTCATGTACAAATTTGAACACTTTGGGTTGGCCCTTGTGATTTGTGTATTGTTATGGCCCATGCCATTTTTAATGGTATTTTGCAGTGCATTCCTTGGCTATTTGAGATTATTGGAATATACTTTGAGTTTTTGTTAGCCCAAGGTAGACCCATGTACTTTTGAAATTCAACAACACCAAACAGTGGTAGCTGAGGTGGTTTTCCTCGATCATTATATATAATTTCTTTTACCTGTCCAAGTGCACCATTGACAAGCCCAACTTGAACCCATATATTTGCATAGAGCATGACCTCTTGACCAATACACAAGAGGATCTTAGATTGAAGTTGTTCTTCTTCTACATTTGAGCAGAGTAATCCTTTAAGTTGTTTTGCATTGGACAGTGCAACTGGCTTTGCTAAAGATAGCAAAATGTGTTTGTTATGCATTAAGACCATTTGATTTGTTGAAAAGAGATGATGGCTGGAAATAAAAGTATTTGTTCATCTGATGCAATTGATGAATTTGATCTTGATATTAGAAGCCGCCAATTTGTAATTGTAGGTGTTGCATTCCGTAAATTTGAAAGGAGAGCACAAAATTGAAATTGAATAGGAGTGTCTCCTATTTGGCGAATTTTTTTTATCTAGGGTAACAACAGTATTTAAGTTGTGCCATCATAAATCCTCACCCTAACCATGGTTTAAATCTAAACTCTTAGCCTAACCCTAATGCTTAATATTACTCTTAATCTCTACTCGAAATTATAACGACCATAATACAAACCTTAAGCCAAATCATAATAGTTATGGTAACCCCTAATCTTAATCCTAAACAAGATAATAGCTCAAAATCCAAGCACAATCTTAGGCTTAAACGTGACATAAATTTAGGAAAAATAGATTCAAGCCTACTGTAAGTAAAAAAAATTTAAAAAAAAAAATTATTTGTTTGGCTGCAACTAAACTTATAAAAGGGATTATAAAATATATTTTTGACACTTTCCTTTCAACAGACAAGCTAACTTTTATTATGCTGTGAAATATATATTAAAAAAAAACATAAAAACACCTGTTTAATAATTGGGAATAAATATTACTCTACTTCAATTAATGACTATATTTTGACTTTTATGTACATAACAAATTCTTTTATGTTAGCTTTAAGTTCTTAAGTCACAAAAGGAAGAAACCTAAATAAAATCTTCAAAATGTTTAATAGCTTAAGATGCACAAAATTAAGGTGGGTGACTAATGGATCCTTTCCACTAATTTACTAATATCTGTTTAGAAATTTGTATACTTTTATGTTTAATCAATTATTATTATTAAGCTAACAAAATAATTATTACTAGTTAATGAAATTTTGTTGCTTTAAATCAAGATAATTAAAGCTGATTTGTTACGGTTAGGGCTAGGGCTTAATAACAACAAAGATAAATAATTAAACATCAGAATTCAATAATAATGAAATTAAAACAAACTAAATGCAAAGTAAAATATATCAAAATATAGAAATGTTTCTTTATTTTTTAGCAAATAAATAATAAATTTATTAATTTAATGAATAAATCAATAAAGAAATACAAATAATATTTTACTTAAAATATTAATATATTACATATCTAGAAATTAAAATCAGTATATTACTTATACTACTAATATGAGTTGAATTAAAAAAAAAATCAATATTATCAAATAAATAAATATTAGCATATTTAATCTAAATATAATTATATTGCTAAATAATTTATCTTTTGTAAAACTTAAATTGAACTTCCAATCAAATAGATAAATAACATTATAATTGTTAAAGCTAAAATGTTATCTTTTTATTAAATATTACTAAACTAGAACATTTTGTTGAAGTTTTATCTTCATATTTGTGGCACCAGACACCATCCTTTCTGAGATTTGTCTCCACGCTCTGTATGATGCCTTGAGTAGGTTTTTCTTTTTCTTTCGCCATCTTCAGCTTCTTCAACATATTATATTTACCTCTTGAACATATTATTTTTTAGCTTTGAGCTATTCTAGATAAACATTGTGCCCTGTGAGCTTGATCTCCAACTTCTTAGAGTCCAACAGAAAGATGGCACTCATTTTTGTTTTCCTTTTTCCTATTAGTGGGAGGGAAAAATGAAGGCACTCTAGTCTGGGTACAAGGAAAGCATTTGCATGAATGACCAGAAAGGGAATCAATAGCAATATGATCTGTAGACGAGGGTGTCAGCATTATAAATATGTGAGGGCTTTGTAGACACCATTGACAAAAGACAAGTAGAAGTCAACTGTTGCGTGTCTTGTACCATTTTAGTAACATTATATTACATCAATTTTTATATCAAGCCATTCACATGCCCTACTTCAATTTGAAACATACCATACGAGCAACAAAATAATTTCTCTGCTTGTGCGTGAAATGGAGCCTTGACACGGAGCTGGGTGCTTTGACACGTGTGGATCTCCGTTTGGGTGTATTAGTAGTAGCATAATAAATGATTGTCTAGAAGTTTCTTTTGTTTGCAAATTCAATGTTCTGTTTTGGTTGGTGGTTGCTGACTGATTTTATTCTTATGGAATAAAATATAATAAACTATTACCTAAAAATAGAGCCTCGTGGAATGCACAAAGGGTTTATTTCACTCATGATTTGACAATATATTGATAGTAAATAATTCATAAATGAGTTCTAAATTTCCAAATCGAACATAAACATAGATGAAATCGGGTATCAGTGCCGAAGACTGAGACATTTATCCTTCATTTATAAATCGTGATGAATTCGCCTTATCTTTTAAATAATTTTATTTGTAGGATTATTTTTTATTTAATTAATAATCAGTTTCCTTTTTAGTTTTATATGATAATTTTTAATTTTATATATTATTTAAACTAAAATAGTTATATCTTTAACTTATATTAAAATGTAAGAGCTTTTAAAACATTTCCAAACCAAGTAAAATATTAATTTAGCCAGGTTTTTATTGGATGGTGGAGAGGCATTCCAATTTTCAATACAAGAGAACACATCAACACCTAGACAGGCCTAAATAATAGACGTGGATTATCCTGCAACAAACAGGTGTTGCTACATGTAGAAATGACATGTCAACTCTCTATTGCGGCCTGAATATGTTTAATTTTGTAGTTTTATGTACTGTCTGAATGGAAAAGAGTTGAGTCCCAGAGTGGAATAAAACTATTATGCTACAATTGAAGAAGATTGCATGACGCAAGTGTGATAATGAGGACCTCCATTATTGAATATTATTTGCATTCTGCATCTTTGCTTTGAGGATTTATACAATTAAGTAGTAATATTGCAATTACAGAGCTAATTTTAAAGCATTGTTTTTTTCTTCTCTATCATGAATAAACTTGTATTAATTTGTGGTCTTTCAACAGTTACGAGAGTGACACATAATTTTATACAGTCGAAAACTATGTGAGGGATCCACTTCTTATGGATTATTGTAATTTCCCATCACAACTTTAGTAATTCATTGAGTGCATAAAGAATGAATAAAAATGCAAAAGGAAATTCGCAGATTGGTGGTGAAAACACATTGTTCCATAGGAAGTAGATGAAAGAGATTCTTGGAGAAAAGAATTGGGAGAATTCTTGGAATCAATGCCTGTTCATGTGGCCACATTAATTCTTTTTCTAAATAATCTGGTCGAGTCTTTCCATTGTGTTTCCCACTTCTAGAGGAGTGAGTCACTATAATTTATGAACTTGGTTGGAATTTTTATACTGAGTTTACTCCTACTTAATGTTGGGGGCCTTCTCATGGCATTTAGGTTTTCCTTCTTTCGGCATCCTGAATACATAATACTTAATATACCTTGTTGTGCTCGCTACTGTTCTTTGCCTTGAATATTCCTATAGGGATTATGGTTATTCTTACTCTCTGGCGCATAGGCAGAGTGACCCAGATCAGGTTACCGATGATTCTATTCAACCATATTCCACCATGATTGTAGGACAAGCATAAGAGGGAATGGAGAATTGCATTTTCTTGATAGCTTAGAGGGAGGCCATTTTTCAAGGGCTAGCAGAGGAGAACAACTTATAGAAAGGAGGTATATATATGAAATAAAGTCAATGTATAAGGGTAAAGGTTTTTTTGGTTTGGAAGGGAGCTTGATGTTTTGTCCAAGCTGCCTTCTTGTATTGTTAATTTATGAGTTTTTGATAGCTGATAATAGCTTTATTTCTAGCTATTGATAATTCTCTACCTCTAGCTAGAAAGTTTCTATACAGGGTAAGCTCTGGACAATCAGAAGGCAATGATGGACTCTTTTGCACTCAAGATGTAGTCAATATCTTTGACTTTTGTGTGCCTTCCAGAGTAGGCCTCAAAATCGCAACATTTAGGGAAAATGTGCAGTATCTCCTCAAGGTGATTTGATTTTTTATTTTTGTTGGGGTTATAACCCGCAGGTTCTCTTCAAAGATGGTTGTTCAATGTAGAGTGAATCATTGGTCAATTAGGGGAGGGAAACCTGCATGTGTGTATACACTCCCAGAGTCCAATGTCTGCTTTGAAGAGTCTTATGTTCCTCAAGTCTGGGGCTCTGCGAATTTGGCAATGGCTATTAATGGAGGTGGTTTGATAATATTTGATGCACGCAAGGAAGATATTGTCCAAAGTAGATAAAATGATCATTTAAGAACAAAAGCAATGAGGGAAATTATAGGACCAGATGACTTGAAATGCTCTTCTTTTGATTATGCAGGATTCGACATTCTACTTCTTTCTAAAGATGGCCTTGCTTTCTGGAGATACTTGTCATAATATGGCAATCAAATAAGAAAATATTGTATAATATTAGTCTACCTTTTTGTTTTTGTGGTTCAGAATTTTTGTTTTAATCAAATTATTCGAAGCCTCTGAACTTCAAAACTTAAGTAGTTAATTTTTACTGTTCTTGGAAGAGAGTACTTTTTTAGCTGTTATGTGTCAGGTCTATTTGTGAAACTGTATCTAGCACATGGTTAGTTGAAAATATGGGCATAGTATAGGTTTGTAGTTTCTGAGATAGAATAAATGACACGCTTAGGTTTTTTCATTTCTTTCACTTTTTTTGCAAAAGAAAAAAGATTTCATCTTGGACAGCTGGGGATGGATAGCTGGTGAAAAGCGATGAATGGGCCAGATGACTTCAATGGTATTCATTGGCCTCTCCAACACTTCCAACCGTAGATGCATAAAACAGGCTGGGGCTTTCCAAGATGAAAATGCCTATGACGTAAAAAACAAAAAGAAAGGAAAGGTTTTTTTTAGTACATCATATCAGTTATTTGTTTCTCCTTTTAGAGTAGATATAATACTAGTCATTTATTTTTGGGTAAATATATGGTGATAGTAATATGAGACTACCCCATACTCCTTGCGGAAGTAGCTAGTTGTGTTATAAATGAAACATGCACACCCAATCTTATTGTGGGATTTGAACTTGTGACCTCTCTTTGAAGAGTGCAAATTCTCCACCACTAGACCAACTCAAGTTGTACTTTAGCCATATGGTCAAGCACCAAAACAAAACTTTAGCGTTTCTACAAATGACGTATAAATAATAGAATAATAAATCAAATTTTATAGAATAAATTTGGGGTTCGCTTGTTGATGGGGATGTTGTTTGCACTCAAATGGAATAATGAGATGGTTGTTAATTTCTATCTTTATAGTTTTTGTTATCAAGGTTCAATTGAGTTTACCTGTCGGGGGTACATTCCTTTGAATGTGGTGTTACTTTACAATTTTTTTACCGTCTATTATTTCTAAAAAGATTCAAGTTCATTATAAACTACATAAATAGTATATTCATATATGTTTTTAAGGTAGAAAAATTATTAGAGTCCGTTTAATCAATGTATTTATGAAGTATAAATTAATTTAGATTAAATTTAAATAGTTTGTGAAAATTGTAAAATATATTTAGAAATGAATGTTAAAATAAGGATATTTAATTTTACAATAAATGATAGAATAATGTAATTGATGTCATTAAATTTTATATATTTAATATAAATATTCTTTTAGAAGTATTACATAACTTTAGAATTTGATGTTTAATCGCAAATGTTATAGATTTTATTTTCATTGTTGTAGATTTGATTTATGATGCACAAACTCAAATTGGAGAAATGTATGCCACCAAAACGTCACACAAACATATTATATCTAATATGATTGTAAAGATTGTAATATCTAAATACACAATTCAAGAATCTATCTAAACAATAGAAGTAATTTCTTTAGTTTAAACCTCTAAATAGACAATATTTAGGGTTTTGAATGAAAATTTCAAAGCCACATTGGTGCAGAGCCCCAAACTATATCTCAAAGTGGAGTTACAAATGCCAAGTGCTCCCTTATACTCCCATACAATTAAAGAATCTACAAAGGTTCCCAAACCCACATGATCAACTAATCCTCTTGATTAGTTTCAAGCACCTACACGACACTATTCAACCACAACTTGAACCCAACACTTCAGGGATGGAACAAGGGTTCACATATGTCTACACACACTATACTAATGATTTTGAAGATAAAACAATCATCCATATGTGTGCTAAAAATTTGTCACACTTCTATGGGTCATTCCATCCAAGGTTGCTCAAGAATGAGGCCTCAAATATCGACTCATAGCTCCCTAGTCATGGAGTGCAAAGGTTTGTGATTGAGGCCCTCAGATTGACCTAGTTGTGCCCCTACAAGTACATCATGAAATGGGAGCTTCAAAGAGAAAAAAAAAGGATGCTAGTCTCCATGATCATCCAATATGAAATGAAATGAAAACTATTCTATATGATTGCCATGTATGAAAGGAAATTAATCTAAATGATAACAATGCAAAATTATTCTATGAAAGGAAATATGAATTTAATCTAATATGAATCTAATCTACATGAATAGCCATGAATGCAAGAAGAAGAAAAGAAGAGAGAAGTTGCAATATCCAAGCTCAAGTGCTCAAATTCTCCTCCAAAATTGCTCTCCAAACTTGCAGCATAACAATAGCATAAAATCTTGATTATCAAATGAGAAGAAGAGGTTTCCTTTTAAAGAGCAATGGACGATAGAGATTAAGAGACATAAATCAAAGGCTATGATTAAGAGGAAAAAAGCCCACCACTTAGGAAGATGTGTAGAAAAAGGAACTTTATTTATTTTTATTTAATTTATTTCATTGTTCAACAAAGAGGAATTTAAGTGGGGGTTTTATTTAATTAAAAGAGGGGTTTTCTTTTAATTAAATAAGATTATTTAATTTAATTAAAAGAGATATTTTAATTAAATGAGATAATATTATTTAATTAAGAGAGATTTTAATTAAATAAGATAAAAAAAATTAATTAAAAAGGGATTTTAATTAAATAAGATAATTGATGAAATGATCAAACCTTAGGAAATAATGAAATAATTGAATTAATTATGATTTGATCAAGGAAATCTATTTGAATTGAAAATGTTGCAAAGCATTGATTCAGGAATTCGATAAATTGATAAATGGGGCCCATAGTCTAGGTGACCATTTTATGGTGCATACATTTGCCCCTCTTTGACTAATGTGTGATCATTCTGGGAACACATGTAGACAAAGAATGCAGTTGAAGTGTGAGGTCAATTTGGGATCACAAAACAACACAGACATCAACACCGTTGTAAATAAGTAATTGACATGTCTGAGATAAGAATCTCAAGCAAGGTTGCCCCAAGTGGAACAATGATAGGATTGATAAAGTTGAATCAAGGATTGAAGTTTGATAGGTACTGCCCCCTCATGATTGAAATCGAAATGAGATAGAGGAGAAACATCAAATTGATAAATTTGATCAAATCAAACTAAAGATAAGGTTCTTGATGTAAGATGAAATATATAAGGATCAAAGAACCAAGGTAGATCATCAAGTATGAAAGATTATGCCCCAAGGTTGAATTAGAAGAAAGGAAGTGGGGTGAAAGAAAATGGAAGATAGAATTTTGGACGAGGTGGAAAGAAATGGAGAGAAGAAATAGAATTTGCCTCAAGAAAGAGAATGCCCCCAAAATCGATCAACTGTTTAAGATAGAAAATTTTGATTGAGATCACGAAAGAAGATAAGAAAATAAAGATCAAACATGACCACAGTTGATTAAAAGTCCACAAGAAAGATGAAGGAAACCCTCTCAAACTCATAATGCAGCCTAAAATGCAAACTAACATGAGGTCTAACAATGCAAGCTACATGAAAATACAAAGGTGTACTTGCAATAGAGAAACTGTAACATAGGACTTTGTGTTCATCATTCATTAGAGAATGTTAAGGAACTTATTTTCATCATTGGGCCATTATTAACGGAGATTTGAAAATCACACAATCATCACTAGTCACAAGTGTAACTATGAAGATATGAATGTGATTTATATCAGATTGGAATGTGGAAAGATTTTAACATAAGCATCAAAGACATAAAGGTCAAGATGACTTCGATGTTATCTTACCCAATTTAATATAGAAAAACCATGCTCGCATCAAGGCATAGAGACTAGGATGACCAGCATAACGGTTGTGCAAAAATAATGAAGCATTAAGTAGGAAGCAAATAAAAACATGTTCTATGCCCCAAGTCCTCTAGTTATGCATCCTGGAGAGACTTATTAGACAAGAACACTCAACGAAAATCAATAGCAGTAAGCACACAAAGGAAAGATCATGACATAGCTCAAGCATTAAGTGTTGTGTTTAAAAATTGAAGTGTGTTAACTGATACTGAGTTTTGAGGATAAGGATCGAATGCTTGCAAGAAGGTAAGACCACATGACAAAATAGGATAAGACCAAACTGATAAGTGTTGAAAAACACTCGATGTCAGGGATTGTATTGAAAATACAGTTGGGGTGGTGTTGAAAAGCACCATTTGTGAGATGTCCTAAAGACTAATGCATCCAAGAGACCAAAGCTAACATAGTTATGCCCCCTAGACAAAGACAAAGACCAATTCAAAACCAAGGCAACAAAGACAAAGTATGATGGAGAAAGGCTAAGTGTCGCGAACACGCGCTAAGAAACAAGGGTGCAAAGGCCTCAAGTAGCGCCAATTTCTAGGTTTTCACCACTTGGATTTTATTACAATTTTTTTCTCTTTCATTTTTTCAATTTTTTCTTCTCTTTTTTTTAACGACTTTTTATAATTTTTTTGAATTTTTGCTACCAAGGTGACTATTTCCAAGTTTTCACCAAGGCACTTTTCCATTTTTTTTGAATTTTTGAATTTTTTTGAATTTTTTTATATTTTTGGAATACATAATATTTTTTAGAGATACATCAAAGTTCCTATAGCTAGGTTTTCACTAAGATGATCATTTTTTCTAGACATTTTCTGATTTTTAGAATTTTTGACAATATATCATTTTTTTGGATTTTTTCAAGATAAATAATTATGTACAAAGGATGCCCCCGGACAGAATGGGCATCATGGATAGAAATTCTTCAGGTGCAAGACATTGATAGGATCAGGGAGCTTCTCTCCCTCTTCTATAGATAGTAAATAAGCACCTGACTCAAAAGCTGATGTAATGGTGTAAGGTCCAAGCCAATTAGGTTCAAATTTGCCCTTTAGATCTCTATGTTGTTGATTCTTAGGATTTTCACATAGGACAAGATCTCCCACTTGGAATTCTCTAGGGTGAACCTTTTTATTGAAGGCTTTGGACATACGCTTTTGATAAACCCTCATATGGTCAAATGATGCTTGACATTTTTCATCTAGAAGTTCTAACTCTTGAAGTCTCATGGCGCGGTAGTCTTCATCTATACCTAGACCTTTGAGGGAAACTCTAAGTGAAGGAATCTCGACCTTCAAAGGTGACATAGATTCAATGTCATATGCAAGGGAAAAAGGAGTAGCCCCAGTAGGAGTACACATACTCGTTCTATAGGCCCAAATAGCCAGATTTATCTGTAAGTGCCAATCTCCACCATTCTTACAAACTATTCTATGAAAGAATTTAAGAATGGTTTTGTTTGATGCCTCTGCTTGACCATTTCCTTGCGGGAAGTAAATGGAGGACCAATGTTGTTTAATCTTGAAGTTCTTGCAGAGTTGTTTAAGGTCCTTTTTTTGAACTAGCCTCCATTGTCAGTGATAATCCCAGAAGGCACTCCATATCGACAGATGATATGGTTCAGAATATATAGGGAGACTGTCTTGCCCGACGCAATGGAAAGTGGGACAACTTCTACCCATTTAGTGAAGTAATCAGTAGCAGTGATAATAAAATTGTGTCCACCTAATGAGTTGGGATGAATCAGTCCAACAAGATCAAAGGTCCAGCGCTGAAATGGCCAATGAGATATAGAAGGAATAAGTTCCCTGCCTAGAGCATATATCAGGTTACCATGTTTTTGACACTTTTCACATGAATTTGCAAAAGCTAATACATCAATCTATATCGTGGGCCAATAGTAAACTGCCCTAAGAAACCTTTGGGCCATGGCAAGACCATTGGAGTGTCCCCCATAGATGCCCTCATGAATGTCAACTAATGCTTGGTCAGATTCTTCCTTTTATAAGCATCTAAGAAGTGTTCCATCTAGACCCCTCCTATACAAATCACCAGCGATAAGGGAATGGCAAGAGGCATTTCGGGTAAGGTTTCTGTGTTCAGATCAGTTGAAGGTTTCAGGTATAATGTCATCGTAAAGGTATGAATAAATGGCACCATAATGGGATGACTCACGACCAAAAAGGGTACAAATGACATGGATTTTTTGGGAGCCATAGATAGGGTGATGTAGCTCTTCCACCAGGAATTCAAATTTAGATTCATGTTGCTCTAACTGAAGGAGTGAAGCAAGTGTAGCCATAGCATCAGCTGCCTTTTTTTCTACTCTAGGGATTTGCTGAAATGTGACAAATGTGAAGTAGCGTTTCAAGGAATCAACCATTTTCTTGTAAGGTACCATTTTCTCATGTTTTTCTTGATATTCATCATTAACTTAGTTGATTATCAGCTGTGAATCCCCATAGATGTGTAAATCTTTGATTCTCCATTCTATGGCCATCTTAAGTCCATTTGTTAAAGCTTCATACTCAACAATATTGTTTGTACATGGGAACAATAATTTTTAAGACTTAGGAATCATGTACCCATGAGGAGAAACAAACAAAATACTAGCTCCTAAACCATTTTGCATAAAAGATCCATCAAAGAACATCTTCCATGTTCATTTAGTCATATACATGAGGTGTTCATCTGGGAAGTCAACTTGAATAGGTGCATTATCTTGTATTGGGAAATAAGCCAATTGATCTGCTATGGCTTGTCCTTTGATTGCTTTATGATCAATGTACTCTATGTCAAACTCTAAAAATTTCATCATCCATTTAGAAAGTCTACCTGTGAGGGCAGCCTTACTTAGCAAGTATTTGAGTGGATCTATTTTTTCTATGAGGTGTATAATGTGTGCAAGCATGTAATGTCGCAACTTTTGGGAAGCAAACACAATAGCAAGGAAAGCTTTCTCAATGCTGGTGTAGTTAACCTCATATGAAACAAGAGTATGACTAATGTAGTATATTTCTCTTTCTTTCCCATTTTCATCAAGTTGAGCTAGTAATGCCCCTAAGGAAGATTTTGTTGCTGAAATATATAGAATAAGTGGTTTCCTTGGTATAGGAGGCATTAAAATGGGAGGATTTTCCAAGTACCTCTTGATTTGATCTATGCTCTTTTGTCAATCCTCATTCCAAACACATTTGACTCCTTTGTGTAAGTTCTTTTTGAAGGGTTGAGCTCTATTTGCCAGTTGTGAAATGAATCTCCTTATAGATTGAAGACATCCTTGAAGACTCCTCATTTGACTAATGTTTTGAGGAGGTGGCATATCTATGATTGCTTGAACTTTTTCAGGGTCACCTCTATTCCTTTTGCTGAAATGATGATCAAAGTATTTTTCCAGAGGTGATTCCAAATGCACACTTTTTAGGATTTAACCTTAGTTGAAATTGTTCCATGCGATCTAGAATGACTTCCAAATCATCTAAGTGTGTATCTCTGTGTTTAGACTTGGCCAAGGTGTCATCCACATAATCTTCCATGTTTTCATGCATCATGTCATTAAAATTAGTTGTCATAGCTCTTTGATAGGTGGCCCCTACATTTTTCAATCCAAAAGGCATAATATTCCAACAATAGGTACCCCATGCGCAAGTGAATGCAGTCTTTTCTTGATCTTTAGGAGCTATCTTAATTTGATTATACCCAAAAAATCCATCCATCAAGGAATAAATCTCATAACCCGCAGTCATATCCACTATCATGTCTATATTGGGGAGTGGAAAATCATCCTTTGGGCATGCTCTATTGAGATCTCTAAAATCTGTGCAAACTCAAATAGATTTGTCATGTTTGGAAACTGGTACAATGTTTGATATCCATTCAGCATAGGCGATGACTCTTATGAATTTTGCACCAAGGAGTTTCTCTAATTTTGCTTTGACTAGAAGAGCTATGTGAGGATGCATCTTTCTCAATTTTTGTTTAACTGGTTTGACATTTGGAGCTATGGACAAGTGATACATAATAAGATTAATGTCCAATCCTGGCATATCTGAATAAGTCCACACAAAGTTGATTTTCTTTCTCTGTAAGAACTTAGTGTAAGATTCTTTTTCTTGTGGTGACAAAGACTCAGCCAAGTGTACTATTTGTAGAGCCTCATTTGTACCCAAATTGACTGCTTGTGTTGGTTCAATAAGCATTGAAGACCTATCCTAAAAATAGATATGGAGATGATCAAGTACCTCATCCTTAGGTGCCTCAAGGAGGTTTTCACCCTTGGATATGTCATTTCATTTTACTTTTTTGGTTCTGACACCGCCACACAGTGGTTTTCACCATCAGAACTCCTATTCTTTTGATTTTCTTTTCTTTTTATCTTGTGACTAAGGTACTTGATGTCTGGCTCTATCATACTAGTAGCTGGCTCACTAGTGGAAGAGACTATAGGATCAATGGCATTTAGGTAATAGGCTATCTCATAATCATTTTGGAATGTTAAAATCTCAGGTTCTTGATAGCATTGGGACCAATTAATGAGGTCAAGATGAACAAGAGGTAAATCAACAACTGGTTCAAGGTTATAAATGTGAGTGGTATTATCGCTGGTGACTGAAGTGTCAGAGTCCGTCAAGTTCCATCCACTAAGGCAACACATGGGTTTGAATCCTCTAATCCTACATGTGACTCATTGGCTACCTCAGATTTAAAACTAGAAGTGTGAACAACATCAATATCTCTATCAACTGTGGAGGGCTCTGAAAAAGAGTCCCATTCATACTCATTAGAACATGTATCTAAACTGCGACTAGGATTCTTACACCATGAAGGCTTGGGACATCATGATGTAGAAGGTCCAGTTTCATCAAAAGTAGCACTTTCTCTTTCCATTAAATGAACAAGATTCTTTCATTGACGCTCTCTCAAAGGGTCTTCTATATATGATTCTTGTTCTAAAGTTGTAGCTGACTCATGAGTGACTAGGATATCTGAATCTCTCCAAAGGAGATTAGTAGAAGGGATCCAATCTTCACACATATCCTGCTGATTTTTCAAATTAGGTACATACTCAAGCTCATCTTCACTATCTGACTCATCAAAGAGAGGGATAGTGTGCTTGTTGTAATTCTCAAATCCTAGGTCAATTGGCTTCTTGGACTTGCATCCAAATTGAGCATGATCAAGAGGTTTGGATCTAGCATCCAAATTTTGATTAAGAGGGTTGTATCCAAGATAGCCCATCTATCTAAAAAAAGTATACCCTCTTCCATAAGCCTTAGTAGAGGGAGATAATTTCTCATTGTGCATTTATTTTTCTTCTTTATAGATCCAGTCTCTAACAAATGTCTCCTCTTTCTCATCTTGAATAGGCACTAATGACTCTATAAATGTGCCAAATAAGGTCATAGCTAAAGAGGAAGATTTATTTTCTTGTGAAGGCTTGCCATAAGACTGAGGTAAAACTGGTAATGTTTTGAGGGAGTTGAGTTGATGCCCCCCATGCCAAGGTCTATCATTTTAAGCTTGTCTTTGCATTCAGCTAAAGTTGCATCAAAATCTTCTGCTTCTCTATTAATGGGAACATGAGTTCCTACTGAAATTGAATTGACCGATAAAGTGTTATCCCCAGGTATACAAATCTCTATGCCATTGTAGGGGAACTTAACACATTGATGATAGGTAGACGACACTGCTTGCATATCATGAATCCATTGTCTACCAAGTAAGATATTATACGCAAGGGGTCCAGCATCAACTATTTGAAATAAAATATCCTTTTGAAGAGGGCCAATCCTAACAGGAAGGACGGCCAACCCCTTGGAACTTATTTCTACCTCATCATAGGCTTTGATAGTAATCCTTTTTCTAGTATCTATAACCTCTTCAAAATAACCTAATTCTTTCAAAAGACTAAAGGAACAAATATTAAGCCCAACACCCCTGTCTATCAACACGCACCTGACATGGGTGCGATGGATCATGACCTCAATGTGAAGGGAAAGATTGTGTAGATGGCTCAAAGCTTTATCATCATCTTCTAAAAATGTAAGGTAATGAGGGGTAGCAATGTGATTAATCGTATTCTGGAATTGATCAATATCTAAGTTGTTGGGAACATTTTCCATGTGCAAAGCATCCTCAAGGATTTTTTTATGTCTCAGGGACAAATCTAAGATCTCAAAGATCAAGATCTGAGCTAGGGTTCTTTGCAACTGATCAACAAGATTGTAGTTTGAATTAGGATTGACAGCTAGTTTTAAGGTGACAACCTTGGATAGCACTTGCTTAGGTTTACATGATTGGTGTGAATTGGGTCCTCTAATGAAAACAAGACCTTGACTTTAGGTAACAACATTAAGGGATTGAGACGACACTCTAGAGTTGGGACCCCTTAGCACCACAACAGGTTCTTTATCAAAAATAGGAGGAGAGTCTTCATCTAGATCATAACCATAAGGATCTCTTCCACTCATCACGTTAACATTTTCTTCCACAAATCCAATCATGTTGATTGTATTCTCCGCATTTGTGTAAGTATAATTGATCTCAAATTTTCCATTCTTAACTTTAGAGGTTTCCCCATTTTCATATTTGTGCAAAGGTTCCTTGAATGCCTTATGATCGGCATTGGTCTTCAATCCATCTATTGTAAGTTGTCCACTCTCAATGAGATCATGAATAATATGCCCGAGTTTGTAGCAATGTTCAATGTCATGTCCAATACCATTATGGAAGATGCAAAAGGCCTTCTCCTTCCACCAATGTGGTTTAACTTCAGATATATGGAAATGTGCAGGATCTTTAGGATGTACAAGATTGTAAGCAATAAGTTTCTTTAAAATATCCCCATATGACTCACCAAGTTTTGCAAATTGACGTCTTTTTCTCTTAGGCTTACCTTGGTAGCTTGGCTTACTTTCTTGTTGATTGGAGGTATTGAGATTCATAGCTTGAACATTACTAGATAAATGAAGCACAAGTTGATGTTTAGGTTGGGAGGAATCCACAACTCCATCATTAACCACTTGTTTATTCCTATTCCAGTGTTGGTTCTTCCATTTATCCTTATTAGAGTTTTTGTTTTGACCATTGTTGTTGTTACTTCCATGTGTGGGCACAATTCCTTGTTCTCTCAAAACAACCTCAATTCTAGATGCAGTCTCAACCATGGTGTCAAATGAATCAAAAACCATTCTCTTAACTTCATACCGCAATTTGGGAACCAAGTTGCTAACAAGGATGTCAATATTTTCATTATCAAGAATAGTTCTAGAATAGAAAGAGCACTTTCACCTCTACCTTTGCAAGAAAGTAACAAAGGATCCTCCTTGACTCTGTTTTAAGTTGCATAAGTCCAACAAGGTGATAGACCGCAAAAGATTGTATGCAAATTGTTGAACAAATATTTGAACAAGATCCTTGAATGTCTTAATGGGGGGGGTTATCTTAGTAAACCATTCCATTTCTTGTCCCTTAAGACTTCATGGGAATAACCTCATGAGATAAGACTCATCCTGATGGAACTCAAAACTTGTGGTATAAAACTGGCACACATGATCATGTGGATCTCCACTCCCATCATATTTTTCATATTGAGGAATTTCAACTTTTCTAGGAAATTCTTTCATGTCAACACTCTTATCAAAAGGATTACGACAAATTGAGTCCAATGAGAAATAGTTCTTAGGTTCCAACATCTTGTCCATTGTTCTTTGCATTTTGTTGATTTTCTCATCTTGGGATGGACCTTTCTTCTTAATATTTTTATCCACATCAAAGTTGTAAGGGAATATGGCACCCTTGTTGATTAGGCTCTCTAGGAACTTATCCTTGTTTTGCTCCAAATATTTCTCCACATACTATTGGAAAAGTGGCTCTTGTTGCATTTTCATAAAGTCTTGGGAGGTGTGATCAAAGCTTGAGCTACTAAGCCCATATTGTGAACCATAATGAGCACATTGTGAAGGTGGCCTTGAATTCCTAGGAGGGTTTTGTCTCCTATAATGATCATGTCTTGAGGCCCTTCTTCCCCCAAGGCTAGGAGATCGTGATGGTGATCTTGAATGTCTTCTACTTCATGGAGTCCTAGGAGGAGTGGATGGAGGAGAACTATTTCCACCACTAACATGCATATTATTGAATGGATCATTAAGTTGCTGAGCCAAGAGCCTATCTTTCTCTTCTTGAAAGGATTTCTTTTCCATTTCTACCAAATTCTGTCTCTCACATTCTAGGAGTCTAATTTGTTCTTCCTTATGAGCTTGTTCATCTAGGAAGGCTTTCTTTTCATGCCCAATCCTCTTAATCCTTTCATTCATGTAACCTAAAGAGGTCTTGAGTGGTGAACTTGCTCTTGAATTTCTAAACAAGTTGTTGGTATAAGTTGTATTGACATGGGTGTCATAACGTTCATCTTTTTATTTTTCATGTTGTGATAACTCGTCCTCATAAGCATGTCTTTTACCTCTCTCTCTCTCTCTCAGCCCTTTGGTGTGCATCTAGATATCTTGTTGAAATAAGGGGTGAGGCCGGTCTACTATTATGAGAGGAACCACCAGATGAAATAGCATCCCCATACTTTGCAAACATGTCGTCAAGACATTTATCCCTGTCTTCTCTCTCTCTCTGAGTCACTGTGTAACTCATATCCATAGAAGAGCGAGAAGATACTAAGGGGGTACCCAACTCACTAAGGTGACTCTTGGAATCAAACCACACTTTTGATATATTCCTAGGTGAATGATCAAATATGGGTTCTTTTTCCTTATGTCTTTGGCGAGTTTGAACTAAGGGTAATTGGTTATAGACCACTTGATGTTGTTTTCCTTGATTTACTTGATATCTTGTTGTAACTAGCATGAAAGAAAAGGTACTACTTGATAGGACAACCCTAAGAGATGTTAGTACCAAACTAGGATAGAAAAGGCATTAAATTTTCCAAAAAGAGGTGATAAGATAGAAAATTTGCAAAAGGCGTAAGCCAACACTACCACAGAGGTGCCCAATAAATTTGGGTGAATACCCTAGCACATATGGATCAGGAAGATGTTCTTACCCAAGTTATATTGATTGAAATTGAATATATGAAAGTGGATGGACAAGAGACTACCAAAACTCTCCAAGTGTGCTATCTAAGAACCTAAAGGTTTATCTTTTCAACAAGGATGATTTCTAGCTCACCAATCTTCCAAGCAAGGTCAGTTGTGAAATCAAAGATTGGTAATCCAAGAGGTCAAAATGCAAGAATCCTAAGCTATTCTAACAATGGGGTAAGTAATACAATCTGACCCGGATCAACCAAGGACCTAGAAATGAAAGGATAGAAAATTGAGCAAGTTGTAAAAGTTTTTTTTTTGACTCAGGAACTCAAGTTTTGTTCATTTTAATTGATCAACTAGATGCATTAAGAGATTTTTCTCATGAATTAGGCACGCAAGACAGAAATTAGGGAGTTCAAGCAATCAATGTCTTCAAACAATGAGCAAGGGATAGAGCAACCTTGCACATGAAAATGGATAGTGTTGTATTATTTCTACTCCCCAAAGATTCTACTTGTGTATGTTCTCAAAAATGTTTTCCCAATCACGCACATAGTCCTAGAAAAGAAAAAGTTGGTTGCACTATGGTTCTTAGTAATGATTCAACTCTGCAACTTTTGTAATCTCAAGTGGGTGAAATCCAATCCTAGTGCATCGAGGTTTTGACATAGTCCAAGAATTTAATCAATCAAGAGCTGCTGAGGAGATCTGACAACCCACAAGAAACTACACCCTAGAGATTTCTTCCACAAGGACATTTATTTAGCGGTTGTTGCTATCATGGCAAAAATGGCTATTACTGTTTGAGGTTCCATCCACGTAGTTTACCCAATAAAGGGAGTGTCCACTACAGATAACCCTCTCTAACAAGGAAGACTCACAATATGGACCACATGGGGACTTGGTTTGGATTCAAGGGTTCCAAGTTTGTGATTCTCTCAAAAGGGAAAAGAGCATAATCCTATAGCCTCTTCACCTCACCCAAACATAGAAAACAAGATTAATTGACCCACTAATTTGAAATCACCTCACCCAAGGTAAATCAACAACAATGACCACCAATCTCAAGAGAGAAAGTACCAATCAAAGTTGGAGACTAAACTAAGTTTGAAGTAATGACAAATCCTTCCCTGCCTACAAGGGGATCTATCATCAAGAAGAGCTTCGCATGTAAGACAAGTGAATGAAGCCCACTCTCTCAAGATAGCCACAAATAGTGTTCATAGGGCCTAATTACTATCTGAAACATATATGCAAGAAAGCACATCTAGGTCCATTTTTAGAGCACCAATTGGAAATGTGATCTATGAAAGCAAGAAAACACTCAAGCTAAACACATGAGATGTTCATTATTATTTCTAAAAATCCAAATGTTATAGAGATGAAACAACATACCTCAAATCCAAAGCAACACGAGCATTTTTTTGTTTATCCACGCAAGTCCAAGCAATCCCCACGAACTCTTCAACAAGCAAGACAAGCAGACAAGCAAACAAGATATGCAATGTATATTCAACTTATGCAAACCCTAGGGTTAGATCTGAAAATCAATTTTTAGGAGCAATAATAACCATAAAATAATCCAAATGATAACTCACATCATGCATTGAACCATGTGAAAAATAAGTGCAAGCTAATCATTAAATGCCCCTTTTTTTTTTTTTGATTTTTGACCTAGTCAACAAGATCTGATTTGTTTGCTATGATTTCTTCCCAAAAAATAGAAATGCAAAGAAGCGACCCCTATTAAAAAATAGAGAGCTTTCCAAAAATGTATTTTTTTTAGCAATATTTTTTGATTTGTGTTGTAGGGATTCTATTTATCAAAACATACTAGTTTTTAAGATCATATTTGTAAGCCATTATTTGTCATCAAAACAAAAAACACAGAGAACATACCCACTATAGAATTGCAAGAGCTTTCCAGAAATGTAAAATTTTCCAAAAAATTCATTGATTTACGACCATAAACAAATTTTCATGAAAAATCATAAACAAATTATAAATCGCGAAACAATTATCCAAAAAATTTGATTTTCAAACTGAGACACCTCGGACCCAATGCCAACCTACGAATAAAAATTCAAACCAAAACTCAAAGCCATTTGGGAGATATGATCAAATCTTTCAAAAAACCCTAGGTTTTGTCTTCAACTCATCCCGCACAAGGGTTAGGCTTGAAAAATTTCAATAAAATAACCATATAAAGATTAGAAAATCTAAAAATCTGAATAAAATGAAGGAAAATAAGGAGCATCATGCCCCACGGTGGGCGCTAAAAATATGTACTAAAAATGTGTCACACTTCTATGGGTCATTCCATCAAAGGTTGCTCAAAAATGAGGCCTCAAATATCGACTCATAGCTCCCTAGTCATGGAGTGCAAAGGTTTGTGATGGAGGCCCTTAGATTGACCAAGTTGTGCACCTGCAAGTACATCATGAAATGGGAGATTCAAAGAAAAAAAGCAAGGATGCTAGTCTCCATGATCATCCAATATGAAACGAAATGAAAACAATTATATATGATTGCAATGCATGAAAGGAAATTAATCTAAATGATAACAATGCAAGATTATTCTATGAAAGGAAATATGAATTTAATCTAATATGAATCTAATCTACATGAATAGCCATGGATGCAAGAAG
>MU227161.1:279667-300685 GCA_018584345.1 Thuja plicata
TGTGCATCTTTCCATTAAGCCAATAAGCAAGCCCTTGGATTTTGTGGAAGATGCTCACTCTTTAACCACTTGTTGAAAGAATTTCAAAATAAAAATATTATGAAATCTGCACATCTCACCAGAATGCACCAAGTGTCACCCTCTGATTGATCTGCAATTCCACTTGGCACCATGTGTCATTTTTTGATTGGTGCTTTTGAACTTCCCTGCACTTGCGCCACTTGGTGCCTACTAGGCATCATGTGGCATCCTCTGATTCGCTAACTATCCATTGGGCGCCAACTGGGTGCCACTTGTCCTCTGTGATTTTTCATCCAAAATTAGTGTGGGGCCCACTGCGCATTACCTCCACCAAATGGACTCTTAGTTCTTTTACTTATTTCATGTATTGAGGGTTTTAGTATATAAAGACTAAAAACACCCCTGCATAGCGAATGTGGGATATCCCATTTTCATTGTTTTCAAGATTTATGAGAGCTTCCTGTAGAACTGCTTGTTAATGGTATTGTCTTCTTGCTAATGAACACCATGAATTCCCTCCAAAGGTCTGGGTGCCACCCTTCATGGATTTACATTTGCAGATTTGAACTTAAAATCTCAAAAAATCTCCTCCATTTGCTACTTTGTGCAGCCTATTTCATGCCTGTCAATGGCATTGCTTGTAGGTTTCTAAGGCCTTTCAAAAAAATTCATTTTGTGTACATCTTGCAATCATTTCCTTTCATGAGAGGACATCTCTTTGAGGCATCCTATCAAATAGTCACATGTCTTGTCAATACTTCAATTTCATATGTTGACAAGGAGGCTACCGATAACAGGCAGGGTGGATGCTAGCAACAGGTAGGGAATTTGTTGGCAGAGGTTTTCGAATGGGCTTTACACTTTCCAATTGCATTATGCTTGAAAGTTTCTACAACCCTTCAACAAATCTATTTAAGGCATCCTGTCAAATAGTTCACGTGCCTTTTCTGCTGCCATAATTTGCATTCGCATGGAGGACACTGACTACAGGTAGGGAGGATACTGGCAAAGTTTGTGTTGGATAGTAGGGGCTCAATGCCAGATAGAAATCCCCATTCATTCTTGGGCTGCATCCTTCATTCTTCATTCCAGACAAGCCTACCACTTATAGATAGTAGGGCAAAAAAATTTTCAATCCCCATGTGTCTTCATGTTGTTTTAAACTGTCTACATGCATTTTCTATGATTCCCTATTATGCTACGTTGTTCTTTCTTACTAGTCATCTGCACAAGTCTCCCTCTGATTTCCATTGAATTGGATCCTCCTTGTTTTGATGCACATGCACTGGCATTGGATTTGCATATGTTTTACACTTATCAACAACATTTGCTTGAAAACTTCCAAAGCCTTTTCAGCAAATCCACTTTGAGCATGTCCTGCAATCTTCATTCAAAATAGATGGTTTTAACATATTCAAACTTTGCCTTCCTCATGCGTAGCCATGGAGGTGTTTACATGTTAAGATGTTTAATCCAAATTTAATTTTGATTCCCCTTCTGTGCCGAATTCATTTTCTTGAAATGTTCCAAATGTCTTGATCTGAAGATGGAGAAATACAGAATCAACTACGCTTCTTGGACACTAGAGTAATCAATGATAGTGAATTTTGAGAAAGTTGTGCTAGTGAGATTGATGCTCTAGACTTGGCAATCGGAGGTCCACAAATAAGTAATTACACAAGTAATGGTATTGCATCGTGCTCCATAGTTAGATGTTGTAGTCTTTTATCTAAAGGAATTGTAAAGCGAATCAAGGTTCCAGGAAATTGCTGAAAATACCCAAAACAACAACCTTTTATCCTCTCTGAGTGATACTGAAAGAAGTTTCACCAAAGAAATAATGTGAGTTTGTTTTAAGTTGATCTGCTAGATCTCTTCCTGATACATCCTGAGAGGCCACCGGTTTTAAAGATGGAAGTGATAAAATACATATCAAGGAAGTAATAACATCCCCCACAATTAGCTTTTCCCTCTGTGATGGCTCTGCCCTCCCCAACTTCTCCCGTGCCTGCCGCGATGCTTCACGCGAAGCATCTTGCTTCTGTTCCTGCATCTACCACTCTTTCTCCATCCCCCATAGTAGCGGATCCTTCTGTGGTGTGTGTTGGAGCTGCTATTCGTGCGGCTACTGGTGTTAGGGCCTCTGCGGAAGCAGCAGCGACTGTTAGGGTTCCTATGGTTGTGGCCAAGATTGCGGCTAGGGTTGTTTTTGGTGCTTCCAAGGAAGTCGTTCATGCTGCTGGGGTTTCTGAATCCAGAGGGGTTTCTTAGAATTCTGTGGGGCCTTTTCATTTTCCTGTGGCTGCCCCCATTACTCTTTCTTTGGGGGAGGATATGGTTGTGGAGATAGAAAAATCTTTGTCTACTCTCTCCAACCAGGCGGTTATCTGCAGATTTAGGGGCTTTTGGTCAAGCCTCCCAAAACTTCATGCTTGGATTTCCAAAAGCTAGGAACCCATTATTTTTGGTATGGTTCATATCTTCCCACTGGATAAGGGCTTTTTTGTTGCAAAATTTGATGATATGGAGGATAGGAATCGCATTCCTCGAAGCCATTTTTTTAGTTGGGATGATCGATTTGTGCTTATGGTTAAACCCTGGCTTGAGGACTTCAATCCGTCTTCTGTTACTTTCAACAAGATGCCTATCTGGGTTAGGCTTCCAAACCTCCCTCTTCATCTTTGGGTGGAATCTCTATTAGAGGAGGTGGGTGAGGCTTTGGGAGTTTTCCTGATGGTGGATGCTAAATCTACTGACACCCTACATTCTACCTACGCTCGTATTCTGGTGGATATTGATGCTTCAAAGGGATTGCATGCGGAGATCAAGCTTGTCTCTCCTAAGGGAAGCTGGATTCAGTCTTTGGATTATGAAGGGATTCCCTTTAGATGCCGAAGATGTTTCCAAACTGGTCATATTGCTACAAAATGTAGTTTGGGTAAAACCAAGCGTCATGTCTCGTGGTGGAAAGGTGCTTCCTCTCAGCACTACACGGTTGAGAAGAGCACCTCTCAGCGAAGTTTCTCTCAGGTTGTTGCTCCAGACTCTATTGTCATTCCCCCTTTGTCTGATGTGGGAAAGGTTTCTATCTCTGACAATGTGTGGGTTTCTGATACTGGCTCTAATTCATGTCCTACAGATGTTGATGTAGTTTAGAATGGTGATGCTGTCCTTTTGGGTGATGTTGCTGCTATCTCTGGTTCAGCTGACTTGTCTGCTGTCTCTGGTTATGTTGTCCCTGCTTCTCCAAGGGGGGAAATAGGGTATGGGGGCTCTTCCTCCTTGGATTGGCATATTGCAGATGTGAAGGTAAAGAATGGATGGACAATAGTTAAAGGAAATAAATCAAAGTCTTCCATGCCTTCTTTCGATATGAACTTACGTTCACATAAGAGCGGGCATAAATGTAAATCTTGATTGCCCTTTGTTGTGGTTTGTTGGTCTGAACTTTGTCTCTTTTTGGGGGATTTTTTTGTTCCCTTTGGGTTGCTAGGTGGTGTTCCACAGATGTTTTTTGTCCTTTTAACACTCTATCTTCTGCAGATCTTGTAAAAGGTTTCGAGTCCTTTCAAAACTTGATTTTACTTATTCAAAACATCCCCCACAATTGAATTAGGTGCGAGAAATCTTGAAATGGAAGGAGAAATACTATTCAACCACAACTTCAATAAATATTTCTTTTCATACAAAATTGTCCTGCACCTTTAATGTGACTTTGGCCATTCAATTTTCTCTGCAAACTTCACTCATTAATGGCAACTGGCCTCTGGGACTGCCTTTAAAAACTGACAAGATCAAGTAACCGGAACACGATGTTGGGCACACATGTACCATGGTTAACACTCCTCCATACTGCAAAAATGACATCTGATGAAACCCAACCAGTTATAAGATTTTAATCACCCAAGTTTCCTATTCAGAGCAATTCTGCAAATCACCTTGTCAGATAGCGGTAAACGCATTTGGTTTTGGATTTGAAAATATGTCAGAAGATCTCCTGAGAATTTGAGCCTCTAGATACTGGAAGTATGCTATATAGAGAATACAAATCTAGAAGGGTGCCTCTTGACAATTATCCAGGCACATTTGGTGACCCCTCGGAAGTAGCCACTTGAAAATACAGAAAATAAGAAACATAAGGAATACCGATTTCTGCAAATGGAAAGAAACTTGGAAAGTGTGCAAACAAAACCCTCAAGATCTAAGACCTAGCAAACTTGAAGTAAATTTTGTCTATAATTTAGGGAAACCACTTTCTTGATCTAACCAATCACAACATTCAAGATATAACCTCGCAAACAGGGCCTCCGACCAAGCTGTGCAACTGATCTGCATCAAATTATTAGAAACTGCAAACGAAATCAGATTGGCAAACTCGACAAATGGATTCATCATAACTTGGAAATCATCAGGGTAGCACATTTCCATGTCTAGAATACAGGGGAACTTTCAATTATCCATTTCATTCAACCGGGTGTGAAATTGTAAGACCTCAAATTTGGTCATTCAGAAATCTGCATTTGACAGTTTGACACACTAATAGAAACTACAAATGGAATGGGCTTAGCAAACTGACCAAATGGACTTGTTGTGACCTAAAGATGGAAACTCAAAAAGTATTTGACCTCTATAATGGGATACAAAAGGAAATTTTGCAATTAGGTCACAAGGTCAAAAGTTACAGTCAGTCAAACAGGGCTACTCAGAATTCTGATCAATTACACAATGCATGACAACAGTAAACTATCAACTTTGAGGGGTTTGAAACCTAGTCAAAACATATCTAAATGACTTGGGAATTGAAATATAAGTTCTTTTATATGCATACTAAACATCCCCAAAGTGGCCGGTCATGAAACATTTTTGGGTGCAAGATATTCAAAGGCAAACTAGGCCAGTTACAACAGATTGACACTTAGGCACATGTAGATTTTGACAAGTGCCTAAAATAAGACATCACGAAACAACTCAAAAATTGAAATTGATGAACAGGGATGTCTTCATATGCCTAAAAAAGAGAGATGAGCACCTTACATGCATGGTAGACCTCAGAATCTCATCAGGGCAAATAGGCTTGAAAAGCACTTTAGGGGGTCAAAATGCGAAATTTTAACATGGTACTCCAAAAACCTTTACTGCTTTTTTCAGTCCCAACACCTCCACATCCACGTCCACCTCCAACTCCACCTCCACTTCCACCCACTCCCATAGAGTTGAGGGAGAAAATTAAGAGAAATATAAATGCCATCAGATAGGACAATCATAACATTATACGTGAGCCCCAACCACCTCCCCAACTACTACGCCTTGTAGATAGCATGCAAGGCATTTTAGATTTAGTGCAGTCAATAGACTCAGAGTTGGATAATTTTTAGTCATGGAGGGATTCCATGCGTGCATATTATGTTGATGACCTCTATTATAAAAAATTCAATGATTTGAAAATTATCAAAAATGATTTGAAACATTTTTCTGTGAACCCTAAAATGAGTGAGCAGATAGTTGGCAGGAAGCCACACATTTCTATTAGATGGTGTCAGCACCCAAAAATAGCCACACATTATTGGGAGCGGTGGTGGATGGTATTTGACCATCCACCAGAAGCTAATCATTAGGTCCCCCTATATTTTTAAAAAAATTATGTGCTGAATTTGAAATGGGTAGGAAACCCAATTACTTTGATATGAGAGATTTTTAGGGGGTCGGTCGGGGTATACCACATAGCAGGTCAGTGGAAAAATTGAGTGATAGGAATATAAATCATGTTCTTAATGAGCCTCTTGGTCCTCTTCCTTCTGTTGTAGTGCTTGCACCAGTCCACCATTGATCAGTGCACTCAGCTCTTGGTTCGTTGAGTGCCCTTTCGGGCAATTTGTTAGAGCAGATGACCTAGGTGAGGGTTTCCCCTAGCATAGCATATGTGTACACGAGCTATGGGGATATATGCAGGGGTCCCTACAGTGAGCCCAGTGGTCATGGTGATGCCCATGATGATGATGGTGGTGCACAGGGTGATGTCGACAGTGGTGCACATGATGATGTTAGAGATGACATCACATCCTATGTTGATTTCCTATGTGCAGATGACAATCATCCTATAGATGTAAATATAATTATTTCATTTTTAGTACAATATTAAATTACATGTTTATACACATATCAACCTTAACATTTGATTTTTGGTGAATAAAGGAGGGTTGACACGGGGTCATTCAGTGATCGTCATCATATCACCTCCGCACCTCAAGATCTCAGCCACCCATTCATAGTATGCCTTTTCATCTAGATACATAGATGAGTAAATTTAAAGTTTAAACAATTAAAACTTGAATTGATGATGTGTTTGATATATTTTTTGCAATTTTTTAGGGTGCATCATGTACTATTGAGGTTGATAAATCTTCATGCTCTGCCACACCAGTCACTGAGACTCGGCCTCATATACCTATAGTATGTTTTACATTCATTAATTTAAAGTGTTTATATGCTTACTAGTTTATGTATAACTTTTATTCATGCTTATACTTTTTGCAATTGTAGGATTTTTTATTATCACATGTCGCATCCTATTTACATCCTGACTCATCAGTGGCATTGGCTATGCGTCATACATCTAATGTAAATTCTTATGTTTGATAAATTTATAGTCAATTTCAATATAAATCAAAATTTATGTGTGTACAAGTTTTTAATTCATGATTTAAATATGTTGTTCGGGTGGATACTACCATGAATCTTGGCATGGCTACAAGATTGAGTCAAATGAAACCATTGACATTGTCCTTTGAGGTCATGATTAAAATTAATTTTTCAAATTGTCTATTGTGTACCTATCTTTTATTGGTCTTGATTATCAAAATTTTGTAATTTTGTTTTACAAGACTTGACTGCACCAACTTTTGATGTTGGTGAGAGTGGACCTCCTTGTCCCACTGAGGACATTAGACCACATAGACACATGGTAAAATTTTAAATATATTCATTAATAGTAATTTTTTAAATAGTTAAGTGAATTATGCAAGTCATTTGAATTGTACATTATTTCACTCTTTTTTAAATAGGACTTGACTACATCTACTGCTGATGTTGCTGAGAGAGGACCTCCTTGTCCCACTGAGGGCATTGCACCACATGGACATAAGGTAAAAATTTTAATTATGTTCATTAATATTACTTTTACTTTTTAAGTGAATTATGCAAGTCATTTGAATTAAACACACTTGGTCTTCTGATGCGATCTTTTATAAATGTATAGGAGGATGAGGTGCATCCCAGTCACCTTCAAGTGGAGTGAAGAGGAGTGTAGATAATCTAGACGTGAAGAGTTAGACCATGTTATATTATATGATGGACATTTTATACTCTTTTTTCACATGTTAGACCTTGTTATGATAGTTAGACTGTGTTATTGTATGATGGCATGCACATTATATATGGTGTCAGGACTTTTTATCATTTGATTTTGACTTGTGTTATATTAGGACTTGTTATCATATAATATTTATATCATGTTATTTGGACTTGTGTTATCATGACTTGTTATTATATATTATTAGGTCTTGTTATCATATTATTTGTACTTGTGGTTTAAATCTTGATATATGTGAGTTTACATGTAATCAATTATAATTAAATATCAATTACATAATTTTATCATTAATAGTAGTTATTTCTTCATGTAATTAACAAGAGCAATTGATTTTAATTGACATGAAACAATATATAATTGTAACTAGTATTGACTTCAAGATTAACTATACAAATACCATCTATCTTTTAAAATCATGACATATTAATTTGAACTATGAAATATGGATACATACTTGAATAACTAAATTCAATTGTAATTAAATTAAATATAAATTATAAGTGACAAAATGGGACAGGAAGAAAAGTGAGCTCATGTATTTTATAAAACCAAAATTGGATGAATACAAGTGTACATTGAACTTCATAAATAGTTCATGTATTTTATAAAACCAAAATTGGACAAATTTACAAGTGTACATTGAACTTCATAAATAGTTCATGTACCAACAACCACAATAGACCGAATTGGATACTCAAAACTATCATCATCTACTTCATGACATATCAACTTTTTCTTAGGTTGCACACATCGAGCTAGCCAATAATCATTCTTCTCTTCATTATCCTCGGGTGCAACAACAACATACACATGTCTTGCAAAACAAAATTAAGTACATGTACAAATAAAATTTATTAGACATATAATTCTAATACAAAAATAAATCAGATGACATACAATAATAATATAGTTTAAAGTTTTATAAAAAATTGAATAAAATTACCAGGTTTTATGAGGTCTAAAACATGATCATAATCTTTTGATGCAAATGCATGATTTAGGTCTTCATTTCTTATATCATCTTGATCTTGTGGCTCACTAGGTGTTAAGGATTTTTGTTTCCATTCTTCAACCCATTCCATATTCTCGCATTCTTCACATTCACCTGCAACACAAAATTAACACAAACATGCAAGCTCCCTGCTCCATATAGTCCAAGTGTTAGAATAAGAACTCATAAATGAATGCCATTTAGCACACCCACTGATTGTATCACAATCATATCTTGAAAGGATATTATTCTCTTCAACTATCCAGAAGAAATGCCTGATTCTAGATCTCTGACTTGATCCTGTAGACAAACTTGTTTTACACCACTCATCAATTCCATGTGCATCTTTAAATTTTGCGTTTTCCTCAAATTTGAGTTTCTCTCTACATAGGGCTCTCTTAACACATGCAATGGCATCATTGTGTTCTCTTTTACTATGTGCATCCTCAAAAAAAATCCAAATATGTTGGATATTAATTTTCTTATGTGTCCTACTCAACCAATAAAACATTCTAGCATTCTTGAATTGCCCAGTTCAATTATATCACCATATTAGATGTTGTGTTATATGAATTTATCTCTCCCTTAAATTCTCATAAAAGATCTTAAAGAAATACTGGACAAACTTTGATGAGTGCAATTTATTATCACTCATATAGAAATGATACTCTCTCAAAAAAAATTGATCATCTTTTATACTATTATGCGCATGCCTATAGACAATATGAACAAACATTGTTACTTGCATTGAATTATAATATTGTGATTGGATCTCATCTTGTGGTACAAGTGTGTAGTTCTTTGCAAAGTCAACAACTGAAAGTATACTACCAATTGGAAATATATTCTTGCATATGTGAAATTGTCCATCAATCCATCTAGCATTTTGGGAGTGTTTCACATATTCATGTACAACCTTATTCTTGAATTTATTTATAAATACATGGACAATAACTTTTTCAGTAAATATATCACACCTTTTTCCAACCTTTCCATCCTTCAATGGATACTCAATAGTTTTAAATCTTTTTACATCAACTAATTGATGACCAAAATTAATTGAAATATTTTCATGAAAACATTCATCTAAAAATACAAGATTGCCACATACATCACATACACCAGAAACACATGCATTGAAAAGAAAAAAATGCTCATTAGGTGGGTTACAAAACAAACCTGATATAAATTCTTTTACAGTTTGAGGTGGTATATTTATACCACATTCCTGCAACATTTCATTAGTATGGATGGTAGAATGTATAGATTGAAATACATCATAATGATAACAAAATTGAACGTGAATTTTGCAACAACATGTTACTCTTTCCTTGTTAATCCTTACATACCATGGTTTACATTTTTCAAATTATCTTTGACTAATAGAAATATTTAATACCTTAACATCTATAATTTTTTTATACAATTCAGTTTGAGTCATATCAAAAAGATGTTTAGGATGTGGATCACAAATTTTTGAGTAGACTCTTAATTTAAGAACATCTCTAGCATTAAGTGAAACTCTTGTATTATCGTGCCAAAAATTTTTAATTAAAGTTTTGACTTCACTAGTAAGTTTCATGTCAGAGCTTGGTACTCTTCCACCAAAGCTCCACAAATGGTTTGCTGGATCACTTTCAAAGTTAACTCTTCTCTTTATGGCTCTCGCTAAAGTTTTATGATTAATATTAAGATATCCACTTATTTTTTTCATCATTCTTTTATCAGAATTAGTTATGTTTACTAGACCTGTTGTTATTGCTCATCGTGCCACATTCCTATCTTTAGAATGACTTCTCTTTCTGATTGTGTCAAAGGCACTAGCAACTATTGTTACAACTTGTTTTAGAGACTCATCCATCTTTTTGGATTTTACATAAATACCTAACCTCTTCATCACTTTTCGCATTTTACTCATTTTAATTAGTTGTAACATTAATTGACATTGAAACCCAAATTTATTTTTATAAAAAAATTGTCTAAACAATCTACTCATGTATGTCCTAATTTGTCTCCATGAAACCAAACCACGCAAATTGTCAAGCACATCACTTTTAATTTGAAATTGTTCAATAATTTCATTGTCATTCAAAGGGATTTCTTTCCCAATTGGTATTTATATGTCTACATCCACATTGTTGATCTCAATTTTCGTTTGATTGTCAATTTGAATTGGGGTTTGAATTTCACTTTCAATTGGAGTTTGACTTTTAGTTCTTTTATCATTATGATTAACATTACTAATTTGTGGTTTTTGATGTGCAATATAATATGTTACTCTATTTTTCAGGAATAAAATCTAAACGATTTAAATAGTAAACCACTTCTAAAAAAAGATCAAGTTCTTTATCACAATAAGTTTCATTTGGTTGTGAAGACATACCTGTATCCAACACTTGATTAGAAAATTACCTAAATTTTCTCCTATTATATTTTCTTCTTCAACCTCTACATCCATCATGGTGTCCTCATTGTTCTCATCTTCTGAACTGATTGTTGAACTCGATGCTCCAAAATTATCTAGGTTTCAAATCCTTGCTCTTCTTTCTCATTGTCATTTTTCCTCTTTCTCTCTATTTGTTGCAACCTCGTCAGCTTTCAGAACTTTTCTTTGTCTCTTTCTGTGTTTCTTTGATCCCATGTTTGCACCAAAATTTGAATTCAAATTAATCCCTCTTTGTCATAAAAATGATTGAATAATCATCAATCATTGAGATCAGGCCCACAGAACTATTTTTTGTCTCCAACAAATCTTTTAGAAACGGGCACCCATTATTTAAATGAAACGGGTGCCTGTTTTAGTTTCAACAGTCCAAACCAAAATAGGTGCCTGTTTCTAAAAACCAGGAGTGGGCATTGTACCTCCACCATGGTTTTTGGTTTGAGATATGCTTGGTCCCACCAAGCATGTGCTTGGCCTTACAAAAATATGGCTAAGGCATTTAAAAATAGAATTTGTGCTTTTTGATGATTTTTTTGGAGGTCCTCCTGAATGTATTTTTAGACGAAATGAAAACCCATTTCAGTTCATATTGTACACATTTTTACAAGAATTATTACGCCAAAATGGTACCTAAAGTTGAAATAGTAAGGTTAACTAAAATTTTTTAAAAAAATTTGATTTTACGTTTTAAAAAAAATGATATATGAGACCAATCTACATAGAATTTTCTTTAAAATAAAAAAAAATCCAAAAAAGTAAAATTTTCATCAAATTATGGTGGTCGTACACCAGAGGTTTTGAAAATGTACTTTACAGTCAATTAATAATTAATAAAAAAAACATATTCAATTAAACAAAAAGCAAAAATATTCAGACCAATCTTTCATGTTTTAGGTACCCTCCACCAAAAGGATTTAGAAAAATTCATTTATTTACTTCAAAATAGGGTGGTCGTACACATGTGGGCTATGGTCCTAAAACATGCATTTTTAAAAAGGGGTTTTTAAACATGCCTACTAAAATATATCTTCTACAATGTGGGTATTCAAATAAATTACATATTTGAAAACTAGACTCCGAGAAATACATTTTATATTAGTGGATTGTTTTGAGATTCAATCTCTAAGTGCCTCAAATTTTGACATCAATTGACATAAATTTTGAAAAACAGGGAAAACACTTCCACTTTTTTCCCAAAAGTGGAACTCAACTTCTTGCAACCACCCATAGATGTCTAGTAAGTTACAATGGTATTTTTATTGTAATTGAAGTATAAAAAATTAGCATTCAAAGGGGAATTTTGATCTTTCAATAGTCAATAGAAACATGGATCGAACCACAATGTACATTTTTCATACCTCAATTAAAATCACAATATACAATTGCAACTACTATTTATTTTAATCTCATGTCATTATGTAGTGAGGTTCAATTGAATGAGGCATTGCACATGCTTATTTCACATAATTTGTTGAAGATTGTTCTACATATTTTTATTTATTGTAGACTTGTATTTTCAAAAATATACTTTTAGTTATAAGGCAAAATTTAATTAGCTAAAACATTAAATTTTTACTATGAAAACTTGAGTTTAAAATCTAAAAGAGACATCAAATATAAAATTCTAAGCTGTGACTTTTGATCTTTCACAAATGACTTCGAAATTAGATATAGTTTAGATAAATTGTAAATTTTTATACTTTAACATCAAAATTATTTTAAAAATATTCAAAAATTTATAGATAAAACTATGTGAGAGTTTGATAGATTCAGTTGAAGTTGGGGGGTCTTTGTCTTGTGAGTGAATGATCTACATCTAACATTTAGAAACAAAAGAATTTACTACTAGAAAGAAAAAATATTTAAGGATAATGATCATGTATTATATTTCTTTTATGAATTTTCCTCCTATGGCTCTTATATGAAGATGTATACAATTGAATAAAGAGATATGAGTATCCTCCAATACAGTCACCCTGTCACAAACCTGAGATGAACAAGATTTGGTTGCGTACTCAAGTGTAAATTGTTGAAGTATAGAGAAGGCACGTGAATTGTTCAACAACAATCCCTAAAGAGATGTTTTGTAGGACATGTTAAAGTATTTGTGAAAAAAAGAATTTAAAATTTTTCAAGTGATTGCAATCATTAGGCGTAGCTAGATTAAACAACTTTTCCAACATCCTATTATTGGATTTTTTTTTCTGTATTTGGCAATAGAAGGGGAAAACTTGCACAACATATGAACTGATTGACTTGGTAGAAGAATTTAAGGTATTATACAACATTAAGGAGAGGTGGCACAATATATCTATGAATGGTGCATTGTTTCTTAGGATGAAAATGGAAATACATGGTGGTGGTTAGGTTTGAACAGTATATTCTAAATTTTAATTGGTGGGATAGTTCATTTGAAATTATATTAATAGATTTTTTTATTGGCAACATTAGTGTAATTTTAGATTAGCCGTCTAATCAATTCAAAATATGTGCTATTTAAGTTGAACTCATTATGATGTAGCCAAAAAGATATGGTGCCAAATATTTTATGAACCAAAAAATCACATTTAAGAGGCCTACATAGAATGACAACCTAACCAACATTTAGAGGTGACATTGGCTTATGGAAATATGGTAAAAAAGATTCAAAATACACTTGGCCAATAAAAGAAAATGTTACAAAGAATAACACACAATGTTATGTGGGAACTAAGAGGCTCAATGTTTTGTTATCTAGTATTAGCATGACTAAGAACATTGGCACTATAGTTTTAGTTTGCACAACAATAAAGATATGTAAATGTCTTATATCAAACATCCACATCCAAACTATAACTACCTTCTATGCAAAATAAATATCTAGCAAATTATTTCTACATTCTCACCTATCTTAGTACTATTATTTTCAACTCAATCCAACACAATCTAATTTCCCATCTTCAAGATCAAGATCTTAGAAAACTATCCATTGATCTAATATAAATATTAAATGAGATGAGATTTGAAGAAAGCAAATCATAACACAAGGAGTCAAAAAAATTCATTGTTGAGGAACTTTACAATAATATTTATATAAAAAAACATACCAAGAACAAATTTGCCTCCTTCTACAAGACCCAAGAACATGAGTATGACTAGTAATGTAAAGAGAGCTAACTGGACATCTTACAAATTGGTCATAACTAATAGTTCAGTAGTTTTCATATGCCCAAAGGGAAATAACGAGCAGATCATGATAAGAAAAGCCATTCACTAATCAAAATTCATAGCTTGATACATTTATGCCCTCCCCAAGAGGTATTTCATCTAAGGAGAGCCAAATGGAAATTTACCCCCAACCCAAAAAAAATGACGACACCCCCTGAACAACCATAGGTCACAACCCATTGTTTTGACAACCATATAGGGTATATTTAATACCAATAAGAATTAGGAGGATTAGTTTAAAATAGGTTCCTAGGACTCAAAGGAAAATAACGACTAGCTACTTGCATCAGATGGTGTGCATGGGATTTTTCATTATGATTCTTTTTGTAAATAAAAGTATGAACTAAACTAGAACCAACTAGTTAGATGGACTGTTAAGCACAAATATCCCTCTAAATTATAGAAATTGGCAAGATTTTTCCATTATTGTAATGGTCTGACTCAGTTTCATTGCAATTTCTTCCAATTTTCCAAATAGTTTCCATGAAAGAATTTTAAGGATGTTTCTAATTTATAAAATCACTTAAAACAATTCAATGTGTATGAGAAAACATTCTTATCATATTAATTCAATATTCCAATATTGAAACCCTAATCCAACAAATATTACTATAACCCAACAAATATATATTCATTCCATGATTGTAAATGAAAGCCACAATTGATGCAAACTATTATAAATTATCTATTACATAGAAATAGATTTTATAAGTGTATTTCTAACCTTATTTGGTAGACAATGCTATATTACCGAAGTAGTGAATGCAAATTTCCCTAGTATTGCAACTCGCATAGTCCTACACCCTCCCAAATTAAGTTTGAAATTCATGTTAAACCAAGTATCAAAGCTCTTGCATCCTCTTCACTTCTTAAAATGTGTTGTTACTGATATCAGTCCTAGAAGACTGAAGGTAGCCAACAATCACTATGACTTCACCATATTAGGTTTTCTTGTGTGCATTGTAGTTTGTTGAGTGGGTAGTATTTCTATTACATGTGTCAAATTATTGGATTTAACTACTCTCTTGTATTGTTCACATGCTGTATAGTTGTGCTAACCTAGAACTAAATATTATAAAATGAGTGGCACTGTAACCATAGGGAAAAACACAATTTCGCAAGGCTCTACATTTTCTGCTAACACACCTCTTCCTTGTGACAATCTTCTCTATATTTTTATGAAGACTTACGCCAACACCTCTATTTTGGTGTATTTTCTTGTCTTGAAATTCATGTGGAAGAACTGGAAGCTACGTAGAAGAACTAACGAACCAATCTACATTATACACTATTAATATTTTATTATAATCAATTAAAATTCTATAAAAATGTATAGTTAAAAAATATTGCTAAAGAAATTTGAATGTTTGATTGGCTACATCGGCATAGATTAACCAATAATTAATGGATGATCTATGCGTAATAGTTCTCTTGCATGATAGAAACTAATAAATCTTGAAAAAATTAAATGTAGAGGATAAAGATATTTGAGTTATAGAATAAATAAAATAATAATAGTATAATACATTTTTTGATCAATAAATTATGTATTTTATTAATATAATATAAAGTAAAGTTTACAATTTGAAAAATTATGTCAAAAACTATGAACATCATCCCACCCATAGCCCAAAACACAGTGAAGCAACTAGAAGCATACCATCCCTGTCATCCTACAACTACCCAAAAAAAAATACATGATTCATTAAAACATCATCCCTACCATCCTACCATCTATCCCTACATTATACATTCCTTTAAAAAATATCTATGCACATCTGTATCATGTGCCAGTCAAACAATTATTGACAATTTCATTCACAAAAGCACCAGAACTTGGGAGACGAAACCAAAACCAAAGAAAAAATAAAGGGTATTGAACAACCTCATATTCAATGCTTGCACCCGCGACCTCCTCCTCCTTGAACCATACCACGTCCATGACTACGTCCACACCCACGTTTCCTAGACCCACAACCATACGCCCGCTGATGCAGGGGCATTCCGAGATTCCAAACATTTCAAAGATTATGAATTCTACATGCATTTTAATGCTTATTTTAATAATGTTGGGTTGAAGTCTTAGTTTTAAAAGGTTATCTTATTGATGTAGTGAGTCGGTAGAAGTATTTAAGATATAATAAATGATGGGTTTGTATAATCCATGATACTTTACTAGTTTAGCTTATGTTTACTCTACTCGGTCATAAAGAACCGTTAGAGTAATTAGTAGGTTAGAAAGTTAGTTTATGAGTCGGTTAAAGGGAAGTTAAGAGTTAGTTATATTTCTTAGTTATCGGGTTATGTTTTGGGAGATCTTTATATCTGTAATGTAGAACCTGAGAACGAGGGGAGTAGAGTTGGTAGAGTAGAACAACGTAGGGAATGTGGAGAATCGGTTGTGGAAGAACAGTGTAATGGAAACAAAATAATAAAAGAGAGAAGTGAATTCATTGTTCTTCACCTTCGCATTGCAATTCTCTGTTTTCATTCACTCTGGATTGGTTACATTAATGATGTATTGTTTGAAATTGATATCATTTGCTTTCAGTTCGAAGATCTCTATTTCGATAGCAATGGATGGTTATATTCGAAATGTTATGATGTATTTGGTTTTGAAGATTGATTAGAATTTGTCAAGGGGAAGTAATGGATGGTCAAACCTTGTTAGTAATCATGTCAATCACGAAGACCCGCGTATATGGTGATTACAACAATGAATGATTCGAATAACATCTGAGATCTTAGGTTTTGTATTTGGCATCGGTGTGATGTTGAAAGATGGTGATGAGTGATGTTAAAAGCATTAATCCATAATATGGAATTTTGACAGCCCGCAAGGTACAAAAGGAACAGTTGTTGGTGTGTTGGTTCAGTATTTTGAATTTGTAGATATTCTCATCATTGAGATATCAAAAGATATGAATTTCTTTGCTCAAATATAGTTAGTTACACAATGAATTAAGTTCAGTTGTTTGTGAATTGAGAAGAGATGTCAGTTCATAGATTCTGATTTGGATTTATTTACCTTACCGCTGTGCGCTCTGCATCACCCGCCTCTATTCCTATATCTCCAATCATGCCCCCTCTAGTCTGAGCCTAAAAAGATCTTGATTCATCTAGTCCCTGGGTACTCCCATAGCCATGACTAGCTCTAAATCATTGACATAGTCCACAATGAGAAACCAATACTTCTAGGCCTCTGTCTTCTACTCAGGGATGTTGCTAAGTGACCTATGAAGGAGGAATGGATGTAGATGGTGTGGTAAACCTGGGAACACAATCCAATCGCTATGAGCAGCAAAAAAAAAATGTCGTCTAGGAACAACACATGCCATGATTTCTTCCAACCCTAGATGTTATTCTGGACGAACACATCTCTCCATTACCCGAGTCATCTCTGCTTGCGGGCTAGAAATCAAACCCTGTGCACAGAAAAGAGAGGAAATGTCTATATTCATGCAAAAATGAAATTTTGAAGCTAGAAATTTAATTCCAAGCAACACCCAGGCCAAAATTAGGACGAAGTCGTCCCTTCTAGTCAAGACATTCTTCAACCAATCCTTTGAAATGGGCCCTCAGGATTCCATCTACTGTTTTAGAGCTTTGAAGGAGAAATTCATTTCAATATCACCCTCCACCACTTACACTCGACAAAACTTGTGTATATCTCACTATGGGAAAATAGTATATACTCCTCGTTTATGATAAATGAGTGAATTTATTTCAAAATCTCACTAGCATTCAATGCAGGGGTACTGGTATGTGTGCCTTGTCATTTGGACACCACCTTCATATGATAACTTGAACGTTCCTAAATATTGCTGATGTCAGCGACTATCATCTATCACTCACCGAATTTCTACGAAGTAGGAGGAAAAACTTTAAAAAAATCACTACTATTTTGTATGAGTATGCTAAAGCATTTCCTTCTATGTAGATATGGGAAATTCCAAAATTATTGAAGACTCCAAGCTTGAGTCCAAACTTGCACACTCTCATTGGCAAATATGCATTGATTATAATCTGCAAGTCCCCTTCTAGGTGTAACTAGATGGAGTCTTGTGGCCAGGTCGACAACTAGTAATATTGCTTGAGCCTCTGCTTCGTTATTCATACCTTCCACCAATTTCTTTGTCTCAATTTCTAGGATGTTTCAATTTTCATAAAAAGTGATTCATCCAACACCCGATGGTCCCAGGTTCCCCTTTGATGCCCCATCGAAGTTGATCTTAACCCATCCTATTTTGAGTTTGCTCCATTAAGTTATAGCCCTGGCTCGAGATGAAGGATGAACCCTCAAAGACCCATTAATGGGTAATAATATTGAAATATGTAGTTATATTGATTGATCCCCTTTTAGTATAATTTTGTGCTCATCAATTAGTACCAAATCCAACTCCTTCAAATTAGAATAGCTAATTAGAAGGAAGATCTATAGGAACACATGTTGATGGACAAGAAGGATTCTTTATAAAGAAAGCTCCATTGTTTGATGGAACAAACTAATCTTTTTAGAGCTTGACAATAGAGACTTATATTAACTATCTTAGGTTTTAAAATTCGGTAACTAGTGGTGAATAGATATAGAGCTCCATCCACTCCTCTAATAGATGTAGTAAGAAAGAAGGCATGTGAATGTAATGCAAGAGTGAAAGTAATTAATTTTATGTGAATTAATAATACAAATTCGATGAAGGTGATGCATTGCGAATCTACCAAGGATATATTAGACAAATTGAGAAACATCTACGAAGAAGACAAAAAACAAAACAAAAAAAAGCTTCAAACCAAGGAAATTTAAAAACCTCAAGATGTTGGATGAAGAAAAAATTCCATGGCATATCTACTTCTAGTTGATGATATAGTTAATATATGTATACACCTAAAAGTGGTCAAGTAAAATCAAGAAAAGTTAAAGCAATTAATTACTAATCAAAGCAGAAAATTAAAGAGAAAAGGATTAATTAAAACAAAAGATCAAACAATTATGCAATTGATCTTTAACAATTAATTGTATAGTTAAATAAAAAATTATTTAAACTCATTCAAATCGGAGACATGACTAAATCAATTAATAAATCAAATAATTCTCACCTACCACATATGGAAAAAACTCTATCAACCAATAAGGTGAGACTATTTGGAACACATGGATCACAAATAGCCTTTGCTATTTCAACCATCCAATTTGGCTTTGCAATCTTGGCCACTCATTTTGTCTCTTTGTCCCAATATTTGAAACCACCAACTCAGCCCACCTTTAATCACGAGTCAATCTAACTGACATCTAACTCACCTTCTAATTTTAGGAATCCTTTAAATACGAATGCATCAATAGATTAAATCATCCATTATCTTAGTGCATCATTACTCTAGTAAATTTGGCATAGCTTTTCATATCAATTTGAGACATTTGAAGTAATTTGATCACAATGGAGCATGTAGGATTGAGTTGTTACATTAATTGAGCTAGATTACGGATAATTGCATCATAGAGCATCATTATCATTCTATAATTGTGACTAATGAATTCTTAAATCCGAGAGCATTACTTTAGCTTTCTAGTTTGAAAAAAATGAGACGGTTTTGAATGTCCAATTTGAATAGTTTAGCATGTTCGATCTTTAAATTCATTCAAATCAAGATAGAATTGAGTTAATGTTTCATGAATATACTTTTCATAGTATACAATATCATATGGGGTCTTCATGAAGAAAAGGAGGAATCAACAATAGTTCAAAAGATATTGAGGTCTCTTCCTAAGATTTGATGCTAAAGTCTTTTCTATAAAAAAACATGAAGGAACTAAATTAATTAACCAATATTGGTGAATTACATGGATTCCTTACAACATACAAAATGAGTATTGGAAAAGGGGATACACCTATAAAAATTATCCTTCAAATCTACAAGGAGATCAAAGGATAAAGAGCCAATAACAAGTAAAATTTCACAGGAAGAAATAGCTAAGGAGAAAGCTCTTTTTGTTCAAAATTTATAAAGAATGAACAAAGGAAAATTTTCATTCAAATGCTTTATATATGGAAAAGTTGTCCACACTTTATCAAGAATTATTTATATCTAAGAGAAAGTGATACTGATAAGGAATAAGAGCATTATCAAAAGAAGGAAAAATATATGATGGTTTGTATATTAAAAATAATAAAAAGAAGAAATTCTATGAATACATGAAGAGTCTCTATGCTTATAGACATGATAGTTCATCCAATGAAAGTGATTGGGACAACTAGAGTGAAGATAGTTATTTTATGGAGTTTAAAATGAAATATGATATCATTGAATACAATGATAAAGAAAAACATCACTCATTTCAAGATGAGAAGATCAAACCAAATGATAATGAAGATAGTTTTGAAGAAGAACTCTACAATGTCATAGAAAAAATTGATAGATTTAGGAATATAAATTTAAAGTACAAATAACTAGTGCAAAGAATGTAGAAAGTGCTAGAATAAGGTGACATTGACCTAGAAAGCCTAAGTCGTTCATGTCTCCATGTTCTTTGGAAAGTGTTTCCTAGGACATGTGATAATAATATATCATGCTCATACCAAACATGTTGATGTGTAGTATCACTTTGTGCGAGAGATAGTTGAGAGTAGAGAGATCTTGATAGAAAAAGTTGACACCTTCGATAATATTGCAAATTCTCTCACCAAGTCAGTGACCATGGATAAGTTCTCTTGGTACAGGAATGTCGTGGGCCTTGAACACTATAATTGATTTTATTTTATATATCTTAAGTCATTCATATGTCCCCATGATCTTTGGAAAGTATTCCCTAGGTCATATGAGAAAATATTAATTATTTGTACTTTATGGCTATTTGTAATTGCAAAATAAAGAAGTGATAACTATAAATCAAAATGAATAAAATACATTCCTTCCCACATCCATAATGAGACACATGAAGGGTCATGCATAAGGAGACCAAGCTTAGGAGCAGTAACGGTGTCCATTTGG
>MU227161.1:329404-386437 GCA_018584345.1 Thuja plicata
TATATATATATATATACTCTACTTCTCTTCTGTACATGTATATCCTCATACATTTCTGTCTTATATACATTTCCCCCTTGTTTTTGACACAAATGCCAAATATATCTACAAGGTAATACCAAAGTAGGATAAGAAATCACTATGTACCTTCAAAATTTGAGACAAGGTATTGTCCTAATTGTCTTGCAACACCATTAGGATGTGCAACTCTATTTGTATCTCTGCTGACAACTCCATCATAAGCTCTGCAATTGAAAATTTGTTGTCATGTATGAGTGTCTTTGCATGAGCAATGTGTTTCCGCGTGACATCCATGTGTGAAAGGAGTTGGCTCTGCATAGCTATAAGAGATTCCCTTGTTCTTTCTTCTTCCCTTAGTAGTTCTATCTACATGTTTGTCAGATATTTGATCTTTAGAAAGTGTGCTAAACTTGAACTAGGGTTAAGTGCCAACTGGCTTACACTTTCCTTCAAATCTGTATTTATCTTTGTCAGCTTGGTGTTGATTTCTATGGTAAAGTTGGAAGTATCACTCAAATTTACAAATAATGCCACTACATTATTTATAGTAGTTTCTAGAGAGATAATGAGTGAGCTTAGCTTTAATTGATCAATTGCAATTTTAGCTACAACATTCTCTAGAACTTTGTTCTCAAACTTTCTTTTTTCCTTCTGCAATAGTTTCTCTTGACCACTTAAATCTTTATTGAACTTATGGCCTATATCAACAAGTTGGTCCATAATAGATTCATTCTCATCAACTTCTATTTCTAGTGCATCTATGAATATATCTTTTATGTCCTCTAGCACTCTATTTCTCTTCTTTTCTGCTCAGAGCTTTTGTTGTGTAGATCTTTTATTCCATAGCTTCCCTAGTATATCCATCTGCTCTATTGTCATGTTGAATTGATCCCAATTTTGAAACAAAACATCTTCCTCAAGATAAATATCACCAATATCTGTTTCCTTCCCTTTTCCCTTGTCCTTGGGATTAGGTGAAGGAACAATTTCCTTACCTTTTCCACTATCATCCTTGACTTTAGTATCTAGTGGATCATTAACTTTTTCTTCACCAACTATAGAATGTGTATCATCTATAGAAATAGTCAAAGTAACTTTCTGAAATTTGGTTAGGCTTGGCCCAATAGTAGGTGGAACTTGATGCTCGCTCCCTACTACTCTAGATCTAGATTCTATATTCTTTTCCTTGCTCAGAGATAGGATGTTCTATATAGGTGACTGGGCTAGGGATGCCATCACTTCTACTACTATTTGTTCTGCATTGGATTATTCAATAGTTTCCACCTCAGGTAATTCTTCATCATTAGTCTTTACCTTGGGGTCTGTACTCGGTACCTCTACCTTATCATCTCCTTTGTTCTCAAAAATAGACTTCCATACTATTGTAGCATTCTGCACAACATCCTCTATTCTCCTGTTTGATATCTAAAAGGTCCTGAACCTTGGAGTGTGATTTCTCTCATATATAGTCATGGCCTCTTTAACCTCTTTATTAGTCATAGAAGGCATTACTTGTTCCAAGGTTTTTTCTCTAATATCCTTTTCTTTTCAAACTGCATTGATCTAGGGAATAGATACTGCTTTGAATAGATCTTCAGTTATATGGCTTTTCGATTCAGATGGATCATACTTCCATCTTGCCATTTTCTCTACAACTGCTTCCTCAATCTTCTTCTGTTCTTCCTTAGTTCTGGAAGCATATTTCAATGATTTTAGAGAACTCATACCACTACCTCCTTTAAAATCTTCAATTTTCTTCTCAAAGGTAGGTGGGCGTTTCTTGAATATGACTGTAACTTCTTCTTTATCTTCCTTAGGCAATATAAGTTTCCTTCTAGATATTCTTGTGGTGATGATAGGGGTAGATATATTTGTTTTCTACTTGGGGGCTACCTTCTTCTTCTTCTTAGGAGGTTCTGCTTCTATCTCTTCCTCTTCATTTTCAGGTTCATCATCTTCTATCTTAGTTTCATCTTCTTTTCTTTTAGTGATAGAAGGAGGAGAGTCTTAAGTCTTGCCATACTTATTTTCAAACTTCTCTAACCTTTTCTTTCCTCTTTTCAAGATCTTAGGAATCTCAATTTCCAATGAAATTATGCCCTTTGCTTCTTCATAAGTACCAAAGTATGGTTCTTTAGGACCAACAGGGTCATTCACAAGAGCCTCAATGATATCTTTTGTCTCATCAATGTTAACCTCATATGAAAGAGGTTTCACCCATGCAACCATAGGCTTGACTGCCTGAATGTATTCTTTATCACAGTCAACTAGGAAGAAAATATCATCTTTGTAATCCTCTACCAATTTTTTAGGGATCCTATATCTATTCTACATCTTCTGTCTAGAATCCTCAAAGTATGAATCCATGATGCTCTAAAAATTGTCTACTAATTTTTCTATGAAATCATTTATCTGATAAACTATGGGTCTGTCCTTCTTCCAAACAACTGTGCCTTTGGAAGGGAAAAAATTCTGAATATAAAAGAATATGCAAACCAGAAGTGAACCAAACTTACATGGATTGGTCTTTGATGCCCAGATGCTTTCCATGTTCTTTCTCAATTGGATGAGCTGCAACTTGGCAAGGTCAAATGAAAGGTTTTTCTTGACCACTTTGTATGCCAAGTCCACAGCCTCCCATGGTACGCTATTTGGTTGGCTAGAACTATAGATCAATTACATGAATCCCAAACTTCAATTTCATGTTTGTAACTCCATTTAATCTCATACCTCTTTCATCCCACTTGGAAAGAGTCTTCTTAGCTAGGTCATCGTGGGGTAGGTTTTTGGTAGCTTTTGGCTTTTCAAGCATATGATACCTTGTCACATGGTGTACCATTGTCTTGGTAATCTTCATTAGTTTCTCCAGCCATAGATGCATGTTGTGAACATGACTCTAAACAAATCTAATCCACTTAATCCAAAAAATTTATGGCATATGTATGATATGAGTCAAACCCTTGACTTTGAGGTGTTTATGTTCTGGCTTCATATTCCCAACTTCACAGAGTTTCTCATATGCCTTGTTCATTTCCAATCATTTCCAATGTACCTAGCTATTTAATGGTACAATGATAGAAGGCTCAGATATCATTGATCAACAGTACCTTTGGAGGAATCAGGGAATGGGCTCCCATCGGATCTATCTCCTCTACAATCGCTGGATGTAGATTAAAATTTGGAGGTTCGCAGATAACATTCCTCACCAATATCTCAGATCCTTTCTTAACCTTTCTGCTAAATGTAGATGCTATAGTTCTTGGAGGTTTAATAAAAATTCACAACTTAAAGCTTTCAAACACAAATTTTCTCTAAATCCCTTCAGGCTCTGAATCGCTCTGCAAACTGAAAACTTTGTAAACAATAACACTTCCAATTCATCTTTTATAAGATATTTTACCATTGAGTTTTCATTAAATGCTCTGTACATGGTAGCTAGCATAGCTCAGAATGAATCTTGACAAAAACCATACAACCCGACTTGACTTGGTTAATCCAGTGTCGCTCGGTTGTAACATAGATCCTTACTCAATTAGAACCATTATGTGTCCTAGTGTAATAGTGTGCTAATTTGGACTTGATAGCATGTTTGGAACTGATGTATGATGGCTTGTGTATACATTTCCAAGTGTCTCCTTACATATTTATTTAGAGATGGTAGATCCACCCAACTCACTACTTTGGGTGCCATTCGATCCTTCATTGTTTTGATATGAATTCTCAGGAGATTTCCTTACCCACTATTGACTCATCTAAGTTCTGATTTTAGAAAATTTTTCTTTTCCTTTCTCAAAACTAGTATCCACTTTTTCTTTGTTCATGCAATTCTTTCTTAGATGACCAAGTTGTTTATGCACATAACATCTCTTAATAGGATTCCTTTTTCTGGGGTGAGTTTTTGTGGAATTTGCACCAATATGCCCATATTCACCACAATGACAACATCTTCTCCATGTGTTGTAATCCCAACCAAAAATTTATTTAGCTAGTTGTTCAGTAGGGTTCCATTTCTTAGTTTTGCACTTGAAAGATTTGTGACCTTGTTTGTTACAATTGAAACATTTACCTTCAAACTTAGTTTTCTTAGTGTGTTCACTTGCCATATATCCATGTTTGTTGCATCTGTAGCATTTACCATTAAAATTTGATTTTCCATTGCTCCAATACTTGTTTGTTATGTGCCCTAACTTTCCACAATGATTACAAGTAGGTTTGTTTTTCTTTGAGTTCCTTGCTATGAGGATTTACCTTGTTTAGTATAACCTAATACAGTCTGTCCATGTTGTCTAAGTTGAGTTTTCTCTGTCAACTGATCCATGCTTTCCTGTGAATTCATTATACTCTCATCGGTTTGCCTTTCAGTACTGAGATCATTTTGCAGTCTTTGATTTTCTGTCCTCAGATTGATAACTTCTTGATTTGCATTATTGAGTTGATTTATCATATCTGCTTGCTGAAGTGACAAATAATGTATTTCATTTTCTTTTTCTTGTAATCTTGTACTTAGAAAATTTTTATCTTCTTGTCTCATTTCTCTATCATTTTCTACTTGGCTTTTTTGTTCCATGACTTCACATATTCAAACTGAATGAATTTCTTGTTCTCTCTTCAACTTTATGACTTCTTCATGTAGATTGAGATTCTTTGCAAGTAGGTATTCAATGGCTACATCTTCTTCTTCAAAAATTCTTTCTTTGCATAAGTATTCAATTATTTCTTCTATGTAACTTTTATCATTCATCTGCACTGGTAAATATTTTCTTCTTTTCAGGGAAAGAGAGAGCTGCTCCTTGAGTTTTTTGATCTGATCCATGGCCACTTGTAGATCTATCTTTTCATTTTCAATAGCTTTCTCCAGTCTGTATATTTCCATCGCCTCTGATCTATGCTTAAGTTGTTAAAATTCTGTAAAGAGAACCTTTAGCTCTGATACCAATTGTTGGAAATATATTGTAGGCTAGGTGACTAAGAGGGGGGTGAATCAGGAACCAATAAAACTTAATCTCTTTTATCCTTTATTAGATTATCTAATCTTATTGTACACATGAAATAGAAAGGCAATAAACATTCAAAACACTGGACACAATATCTGGTTACCTAGAAACCTTCCAAATAGAAAGTAAAACTGGGGTGGGGATGGTACCCACAAGATTTATTACTGCAGTATAAATTTAGCATGTTAAAGCTTACAATTGACCACTTCTGATGGTCTGATCTATTAGGAGAAATAAGGACTATTAGGTCCACCTTGTGAAAGGATTTGTACATTAAAATTAAGTATAGAACTATGTTAGGAGATTTGTAAAGGCTGTTAAGTCCACCTTGTTAGAGGATTTTGTTGATGCACCTGTTAGGATGAACCAATAGATGATCTTCTATGCAACTCTGATTTGTTAATAAGATCCAATGATATAATACTAATCACCTAAATGTGATAGATGAGTCTCTATTTTTCCTTATACTTGTGTAGCCTTCTTAATCAGTCTGCCACTTCATATTCACATATACACTTATTTCACACATATTTGGATAAATAAAGTACCTTACATATATACCTTATCCAAATCAAATACCTTTGTAAGTTGGCTTCCATGGTATATAATAATATCAAACAATATATGCTAAGTCAGCCTCATACTGTTATTCGAGTCTAGTAATTCATTCGGGTGTTATACTGGCACTCGGGCTACACTATGTACTCGGGTGACATTGATCATTCAGGTAATATCGATTGCCTCTTTCTGCTCGTTCGACATGCTACCACTGCTCGGGTTACACTGTAACTGCTTGGGTTTCTCTTCAAGCTGCTGTCTTGGTCAACACTGTAATGACTAAGTGTTTTTGCAGTAATTGACAATAATTCATTCCATAAGGTCTACAAATCCTCACTATCTAGTCTACAGTTACGATGTCCACATTCAGAGTTAACTAGATGGAGACAATAGGATATAACAATTACTAGGTGACTATATTGAAAAACCTTATTTTTGGGTTGATAATCAACAAAGTGAATCCTATTTTGGACTATTTTGATTTTTTTGAAATATGTTCCCTCTAAAACAACTGAACATGGATGACAAATTTGAACAATATTTATAATAATTTATTAAATTTGCTAAAATTGATATGCAAACACACACACACACACACACACACACATATTTGAAAAAAAATCAATATCAATATAAAGAATGCAAACCTATGGGGAAAAATATTCCATCTCTTTCTTCAAGTTTAATTAACTTTATCCTCTCTCTAGTGCAACTTAATAAACATAAACTAACTCCTACATTTATAGGCTCATCCCTAATTACAAAGACATCTCTTGCACAAAAAATGTATACATGAGAGAATTTACTTGAAACTACATCTATATATATGAGAGAAATTACTTGAAACATGGAACCCAAAACCATCAATTTTTTAAAAGCATAGATTTCCTAGAAGAACAAAACCATTTCCCCAACATAAATCCCCTCCACCTCAATAGAAGGGGATCCCACCTCTATAGGATAGTCTAAATAAAAAATAATCCTTCTCAAAAACTACTTCTAAAACCACCCACCTCCAAATAGCCGACAACAAGAGAAAGCAACTCCATGCCACAACCAACCTCACCACAATACACGTCACCACCTCTATAGATGGCAAAACCACCTCAATAGGAAATGAGAGTAAGGAAGAAAAAAAATAGAAAGAGCCTAACCCTCCACTAGGCCACATGAAGGCACCTCATAAACATGAAGGGAGACCTCACCTCTATAGAATTATCTAAGGGAAGAGACAAAATATTACCCATAAGAGCCCACCAAAGAAAAGAAAGTGAGAAGAACCAAACTCCACCTAGGATCTAAGCAACCCAAAAACATGAAAGCCTCATTAACCAAAAATGGAAGAGGCCAGAATGGGCCCTTGAGAAATTTTAGCATCCAACTGGCCACAACCAAAAAGACCAAACAACCAAAGAAGGGAGAAAACTCCCATCCACTATAAGACCCAAGATGAGCTCAAAACCTCTAAAGAAAAAAAGAAGGAAAAAAAAAAAAGAAACCTCGAGGAAGAAGAATCACCAAGCATTATAGGACCAAAGCCATCAGAGGAACTAGATTCATTCCAGGCTGAAAAATTGCCCAAGTGCAAAGACGAGACACAACCAGGGAAAATAACCCACATCAAGAGGAATGAAGAAAAACTAGCATTAAAAAAATACAACCTGGCGAAAACAACAAAAATAGATGATTCAATATTGCATCATAGCTCACCATAAAATGCCCAAAGCTTTGAAATTCTCACCCAAAGGAAAACCCATCCCTAGAAATATCGAATCTGTTCACAATTGAGTCTCCAACACATGGGAATTCAACTAGAAAATTCAAAATAACTACCCCTTTCCTTAGAAAAAAGATTCAAATAGCACCAATAGATGGAAACAGGGAAAAGAGGCACATTTAAGAGGAACCACAAGAAGAAGACTTTAGGACAAGCCCTCCTAGAAACTGCACCCACAAAAATAGCTCAAAACAACACATAGGCTCTCCAAATGTTCCACAAAGTAATGAGTTAATCCATCCATAATATCCCTAGTCCTGAGAAAAGATAAAGCCTACACAACAAGGGCACGACAGAGAAGATCCATACCTAAAATAATTACCACCTAAATAAATTCTTCCAAATGATAGACTCATGAAACAGGGAAGTAATGTAGACCAGAGAAAGACACCCAACACTGAACCAACACCAAAAGTTAAGGATCCAAAAAATACCTATCCCATATCTCCAACTTAGTTAAAAATAGAAACAACCCTAGAGACCATGGAAGTGTAGAGGGACAAGGCCCAACACCATGATCTTCTCAAAAGTCTCTCTTAGTCGCAACCCTTGAGCCAAAGAATGTACTACAAAGGAAGAGAAAAAGGAGACAAAATAGAACACTCAAAAAATCTAAAGATCCCAAGACCAAGTGCCTCCAAAGTTTTATATTCAACCATAGCTAGAGTGACCAAGCAATCCCTCCAAATATTCCATCCATCATCACCTTCAAATGCCCCAATAAAATCTTTTACATCATCATCATACGTGTCTTCATCAAAATCATCTCCTTCTGAAGCTATCATAGAGGATCCCATGCTACAAATATAAACATTATTTTTTGAATTCCCTCCACTCCCACCTCTCTCTCTCCATCTCCTTTCAACATATAAGTCAAGGCCCTAGTTGTTATTACTTCATAGCAAAATTCTTGGATATTTAACTTGGTTGCTTCAAACCATATGAATTCTTCAAAAACATATTTCACCTCTTTAGATCCAGGTTCTTTTCCTACCATACTAATAGGTGATAAATCCCCTATTGGAGTGCATAGGAGAGAATCAGTTGGTGTGGAAAAATATTATTTGAGGATTTCCTTTGTGTTCCATTGTTATCAATTAATTTCCTATTTGTTTATCAAATCATGAATAATGGTTTTTAAAAGTGAGATAAGTTCACACCAAATATAATGGTAAGAAATGAAATGCATAAGTTGGGATATCGTTTCTATGGGAAAAAATATATCATCAATCCAGATTGTATCCTTTTTCACTTTTTTCCTGACTAGATCCTTCAATGGTATTACTCACTCATATAAATGAAGTGAGTTTTTGGTGGCATCAATTGTTTAGCCACTTGCACTACCATTACTTACAACAACTCAATCAACAAGATACAATTTTATGGTTTCCTCTATTTAATTTGCTAATTTAGATTTAAAGGGGTGCATTTTTTATAAGCATCGTGTGGAGAAATATGATAAAGGTAAAGAATAGAGAGCTAAAGAGTTAATGATGTTGGTATATAGTGACCTGGTAGGACGGTTTCCACAACCATATTTCCCCTAGGCTAGATATGTATTAAAATCCAATGATGAATTTTCTAGATACACATGGATTTGCTTTCTCAAACAAAAGTATGAGGTCTTTTAGAATTTTCCAAATTTCAAAGCTTTTACAAGGAAGTAACCTAGGAAGTTCATCAATACTCAATATATAAATAATGAAGGTGAATATTTTAACATTCAGTTTCAATATTTTTGTGTTTTTTAAGGAACCAACATGCAACACATGGTTTCATACTGTCCTCAACAAAATTATGTTGCAGAACACATGAAAAATTCCTCTAGGAGATAATTGTTTGTATGATTCACTCCAAATATTTGGAACCTCAATATTGGATAGAAGTCATCAACTATGAGTTTTACATCAAATAATAAGTTCTTCAAAAATTTATGAAGGGGGAAACTCATTTTCAAGCTTGGATTGGATGGAAACCCATAGTTGAGCACTTTAAAGTGTTTGGTCCTCTTGCATGAGCCTACACTGTGATATAGAAATATAAGGATATGAATCTACAGAGCAATCCTTTCATAGTTATTGGATATCCAAAGGATTTTATAGAGTACAGACTTCTCCATCCTACTACTTGTTAGTTTTTCATTAAGAGGAGTGTCCAATTTGACAAGAGCTCTTATAGTTCTCCTCATAACACTTCTCTATCCACCATCGCATTGGAGACTTTTCATGATGATGATGATAATTATTTAGAGGATATTAATCCTCCTAATACTGGTTTTGATTCTTCTTCCTCCACTTCAAATGGTGACAATGATGATAAGGATTCACATTTTGAGCTCCTAGTAATCATTTAGAGGTTGATGATTCCCCACAAAATTCTTAGTACCTCTTTTTGATTGACAAATATTGGATTTAATGGGTGATTTGATTGGTGATCATGTTACCTATTTTTTCCCTACAACTCAAAATAGGTTGAGCTTATTGATTTATACATTTGATAAAGAAATGAAGCCTATAATGAATGACATATGTTGGTTTTGTACCCACAGTTGTCTTGTTATTGAAGAGAGCCTGCTCCTGAAAGTGTCTATAAGATGTGAAAGTGATGGTGTTAATCTTACAAAAAAACTAAGCAATGACTAATATAACACCTACCATTAGATAAAAATAGCAATACAGATTGATATTCAGCCACATTCAGTGTGGAAAGGAATCAAAAAAGAGAAAGAGACAATTGTTTTTTGCTAACTTGTTTTCTCCATGCGGAGGTAAAGGTTCATTTGTTGAAGACCAGAGGACAAAAGTTTTAAATTGTCAAAGCGACATAACACCATGTCATGAAACCTTTCAGTTCAGAAAGATATCATCTTGAAGTAGTTGAAGATGATTTTATAAACTGTTGGAGGGACTTACGTTTTGTAGTGAAACCTTTCGATTTGGTTCAAGAGGCTAAACGGATCTTAGTGTCATATGATATCAAGGAAAATAAATCATACAGATAATGCAGTATTCTTGGTTCAACAAAATATCAAAGAAGAGAATGTAATAACCTCCAAGTACATTCATAATAGGAAATTAAGACTTCATAGAAGGGATTTATCCCACATTAGCCCTACAGATTTTTCTTCAATATTCTTATATGTAGGCTCTCACTTAACTAGTAACCAAAAGAAAACCCTTTTGGTTTCGTCATGCACATGGAGGCGTGTATGAGGAGATGTGGAGGGATAGATATGAGTATTTTATTGGCCCGTGTGGGAAAATTCAAGGATGATGTGGCAAGAAACATGGCAGGTTGACGGCTAATTACCAAGTTCCAATAGGTTGTCACAAGGTTGTAGGTCAAGTTGATGGTTAGTAGAATGTGTTGTGACCTGATGACAAGAGATAGTTAATGTTAGTCGTGACTTCATGGGTTGTCCAATCGGCCAGTGGAAACTTTTATGGAGATGCACTTAGTGTTAGATGTGAAGTCATGAGGTTAGCATCCAATTAAGAACTCAAGTCATGATCTAGCGAGTGATAGTTTGTCACAAGGTCGCGAGTTTTGTATGTGGTTAGTAAATCACATCGCAAACTAGCAATGGTAGTCGTCGTGAGGTCAATAGGTTTAACTACAATTAAGATATTAAGTCATGATCTAGCAAGTGACAGTTTGTCATGAGGTCGCAGGGTTTGCATGCAGGAAGAAAAAGAAGTTGTGAACTAGAAATGACTATTGTCTTGAGGTTGGGACATTGGATAATGGTTAGTTAGATGAAGCCACGAGCTGGCGAGTAAGGGGTCGTGAGGTCATAGGTTTAAATGGAAGTAAAAATTCCCAAAAAATGAGATTAATTGAAGTTCAAAGTGATAAAAGTGATCGGGAATGGTAGCACAAGAAGGTGATTCCCAAAAAATTCCAAAATTTGTCAGGAAGGTAGCATGGAAGTGCAATCCCCACAATTCTAAAAATTCATTGGGAATGGTAACATGGAAGTGTGATTCCCAAAATTCTCAAAAAGTGATCAGGAATGGAAACACAGGAAGGTAATTCTTGAAAGTGCTAAAATTGATCAATGATCGGGAATGGAAGCACAGGAAGATGTTTACCAAAATTCCAAAAAGATCACTAAGAAAAGAAGCACATGAAGTTGATTCCCTAAATTCCAAAGAGCAGTCTAAGGAAGTCAGCGGATATGGTTGAAGAGAGAAACTAATCATTAGGTCATAGTTTATCAGGACATGAAAGTGCCAAGTGAGTGGAGATGTAAATATGCAAGAAAATTAGATGGCTTCACATGGAAGTCAAGGATGACATGGAGTAGTTAAGAAAATTATTTGTTAGCTATGACATAGTTATTGGCTACTTTGGAGTTCTGGTTCATACATGTGTATACGTGGAGCAGTTAGAGAGTATTTTGATGTATATTTTATGAGTTTTCCACCTTTTATGCATGTGTTTTGGAGAAATCCAAGGATGGGTTCTATTTTTGGATTTTGAGAGGAAGTTCAACATAATTTAATAGTGCTACATTGATAGGAGACCAGTTGAGGAAGGTTTTGAGGGTGTTAACTACATATATCTTGCAGTTTAACTTTTTCTTTTCCTTAAGTTTCTCATGAGCTTGACCCTTATGGGTTTTCGAGTCCTATATCATGTATTTTTAGTTTCTCATTCTTGGAGGGGAGTTCTTTCTTTTTTCTTTTTTTGCACATTGCTAAAAATTGAGCAATATTGTATGGAGCTTTTTTTCATGATTTGTAGTAGATTTTCCATCATTTTTGAATAAAGATTACATTTTTCCTTCTCAATTTTCTTACTTTGAGTTGTTGATTGTAGGTTTTTTGGTGATATATGTTGTTAATTACTTTATTTTATTAAGCTAAAATTGCAGTGTTACATGCAGGATTTGGGTAATTAATATGCAAGTCTCTAATTGTGTCTCCCGTTTGTACACTAAAAATTAAGAAAATAACATTATTTTCCTGTCAAGGTGTGAGATACCAAGTCTTGTCATAAGAATCTCTTTTGAATATAGTATATAATTGAGTTTGTGAGCAACTTTGTGTCTTTAGGAAGTGATTTTGTGAGGATTTCTTGTTGCACATCATATTAGTATTCATTTGGTGCATCACCCATTAGTTTATAGGATTTTCTTTTCACAAGCCATCTTTCTTACCCTTTTTCCGTCAAATCATTAAGTTTTAAGTGAATATCAATAAGGAAATGACCTAGTAATCTCATAGATTTAGTCTCAAGAACTCTTCCCATCATTGAGATTGTTTCCATGTTATGACAAGATATCTAGATTTTCTATCTTGCTATAGGCACAAATCCTAATCACTAATAATTTCTGGCACGCCTGGTGGGACCCGAGCTGAGTCTCAGCTCATTTGACCTAAAAATATTGTTGTTGTTTTGGTGTGAACAATAGATATTATCCATTTAGAAGGTATTTTCCAGCATCTTGCAACTCTGAGTTCTATGTTATTTTAAAGATCTAGTGATCATTACTTATAAAAAATTACAAATTCGGGAGCCCCAATGGCTCAGCCTAGGAATTTAGCTTTTGCTCCATGTTATTAGGGAAACCTCCTAAATTTGGCACAATACAATGATATACCAATGGTTGCCTTGGAAAGTGTTCTATATTTTACTAGAGAAGATCAAACTACACCAATTGATCATATCAGAGATGTAGCTTCTTTATGTGGACTACATCATGTGACAGAGCATAATGTTGCAATTAGATTTCTTGCAGCATCATTTAAGGGAAGATAATTTTCATGGTTTAGAATTTTTCTTGTTCATTTTATAATCAATCAAGATAAGTTGGGTGATATTTTTTGCACTCATTTTTGAGAATAAATTAGATAGTTTCTCTTTGTTAGAGCAGTTGACCAAAATAAAGCGGGTAGAGCATGAGAACCTAAGAGATTTCAATTACTGGTTTCAAAGGACATAGGATTGAATTCCATATACGGTAAGGTCATCTGCTAACCTTGCATTTCTGCATTATCTTAAAGCTCTCGATAGTAGTATTTCAGTTTTGATTCGATCAATGGGGATTCAACTTTACCAGCAGCATATGATTTGTCCATAAAGGCTGAAAATTGCTTAATTATGGTTGGTAAAATTGCACCTAGGACTCCAATGCCATATCTTGCTGAGATATAGCCATTCATACCTGTAGTTTCACCTATCATAGTTTTTGTCCCATCAGTTTCAACAATTAATAGCCAAATAGCCATTCAAGGAAATAATGTTACAACACCATCCCATGAGCTTTTAGATATTAAGGGTATATTGCATACCTTTGACCTAACAAATTGGTCAACCTTGAGAAAGAGAAAAATAGGTATGATAGGCCTATTTTGAAAGTGCCATATCCGTCAAATAGACCTAGCTATCAAGTAGATAATCAGGCATAGGAAGGAGTTTTTAGTCAAAGGCCAAGCCACCTTTATATTACATATGTCCCTAGTACTTTGAGAGATTTTATCCTTGCACAAAAAATATAGTACAAGATCAAAATTGGTGTTTAGCAAGTAACCATCAACATTTATGGATTAATTGTCAAAAGGCTTTACTGGAACGATCTCAGGCTCTTGTGACTCATAATAGTGAGTTATCATAATAGAGTACATCTTGTGAGATTCAAGAGAAAAATATTCATAATAATCAACATACAACTCGTATGGTTTTGATGAAATTTTCAAGTGAAGATTTTCTTGATACTGATCTCCAGCAAGTGCAAAATTAGAATTATGAATCAATTGCAACCATCACCAATTTAAACATAGGATTTATAACTTATAGAACAAAAAGGTCTTAATGCACATAATCAAGTTTTTTCAGTGATACAAGGACAAAACCAAGTTCTATTAATAAAGGATCAACAACATAAAATATAGGTTAGGTAGTTTAAGGAGAGGCTTGACAGACATATAGCTATGGTGGAAATGGAAATGAAGTCTATACTTTCTAAGAAAGGTATTCCCCAGGTAAAGATTCTGAGTTTCATGCTAGGTAATTCTCTTGATTACTCTAAGCCTACAATTCCAAGTTTTTTCAATCCTCCAGAGCCTATAAAACTAGAGGAGCATTATATGTCTATATCGCCAAGTTTTGGTGGACCTATACTTCAGCAAATAATCCCATTTAAGAAACTTGTTAAAGACTCAGAACGTTAAGGAAAACCTTCAACAGATCTAGTACAACCTTCAGAATTTAATGATATTTAGACTTATCAGGCTATAGGATAAAAGGGAACAAGGTTTGAACAAACTATGATAGGTTTTTTACATGCTGTCACAATTGTAGAGGATATCAGAAATGACAAATCTGATCATGAAGATGTTTCTAGTTGTAATCATTTTATTGATTTATTTTGAATGAACAACCTAAATATGTTGAACAAGAGAAAGATAAGATTTTTGCTGATTTATTTTTTGAGTTTCTTGATTATGTTGATAACGATGAAGTGAACATGCTTATACTAACTCATAGGGAAAGCACACAATAATAGGAATCAAAACTTGTACCTCAACATGAATTGGAAGAAGAGTAGTTTTATAATGTAGAAGATGTTTTTTCTTTAAAATTCAAAAAAAAGGAAATATTTTGGGATGCAGAGATAACACTTGGTTGAATTTTTAAGGTTGAGACATCCAATATGGAAGGGATAGTCCTGGGACAACATCAAGAAGAATTAGACTTCACTGTTGCAACAAAGCCATTAGAGACATCAAAGGACAGTCAGCAAGAGGAAAGAGCAGTAGAACACGAAGGTATATTTAATACTCATCGTTCAAAGTTTTTCATTTCACAAGATTTCCTAATAAGACTTATGTCTAGGTTACAAGACATCAGAATAGAAGAATTCAAAGTTGCATCTAGTTCTGAGGTCTTAATAGAAGGACATCAACCTCAAATTTCTCATACAACTCCAAGAAGTGACATTGTTGATCCAAATGAGGAGGTACGCCATCATTTTTTTGTCTTTGTAGAAGTAATACAACAACTATATCGTGTTTTGGCACATGTGCATATTGTTTCAAATATTTTCAAACTAATAAAGGGTTACAAACTAGGCAACAAAGGTTGTTATTTTAAGAAACCAGTCTATGGTTGCATTTGATTTACCAATATCTTAGTGATTTAGAGTAGGATAGTTTAGTTTTCAGTTTAGATTTTCAATAAATGTTGATCAAGAATGTTTTAGTTGGCTAGTTTGTAGTTAGTTACTTTTAGTGTGTTAGGAGTAATAAGGAGAACCCTATTGGTACCAATGATTCAGAAAAGAATGAGCATCCATCACATAGAGAATGAATCTTATTTTTTCCCCTACATCATACATGCTCCCTCATTTCATCATCATGAATAGTAGCAACATTCCTAGTTAATGTTCAGTTGTTTGTAGCTGAAGGGTGTGTGCACCAAGTTGTGGACCAACAAAGTGGACACAAGGTTTAAAAAAATTCAAATTTAATATAACCCAATCAGGTTATTGAAATTTTGAAATTGTACTAGGCTTGGTAACCAAGCCTAAAAAATATTATTAAAAAAATCTACCTTTCTCAGATCCTGATCGGGTTTTGAGATGTTTCTAATAACCCGATCGGGTTCTGAGATGTTTCTAGTAACCCGATCGGGTTATTATACATATTATATTTTCTAATAACCTGATCGGGTTCTAGGATGTTTCTAATAACCCGATTGGGTTATTAGAAACATATAATATTTTGTAAAGCTCGTGGCTTAGGCCATTTCGAACACCTAAACCGTAGAGCAGTAGACTTGAGGAGAGAAAAAATACCAAAGAACCCGATCGAGCTTTGAAGAAAACAAGATTCTTCAACAATTTGCACATTTTGAAGCAATGGTGCCCCGTAAGAAAGGTATGTATTATTATTTTTGTTATTTTGTTGTGTTTTTTTTTTGCATTTTTTTTATAAAATTAGGTTATGATATTGATTTTTTTCTTTCTTTTATTAATTTTATATTAGATTAGTCAAACAACCCAAGAAGATAAAAAAGAAATGAAAGACCACCTCCCGTAAACCCTCCTCATCCACCACTATCACCACCCGTAAATCCTCCTCAAAATTCTCTTCATCCACCACCATCGCCACCTATAAACCCTCCTCAAAATTCTCCTTGTCCACAACCACCGCCACTCGTAGACCCTCCACATGTGCCACTAGATCATGTAAATGCAACACAAGAGGACCTTGTGCAATGCCTTAACCGGAATAGTCAAAAAATTAATAAATTAGTCAATAGGTTGAAGGCTTCCGGTCTTCAGCATCAGTCTACCCTCACCACTACATTAGAAAAAATGTCCAATAGTGCAAAAGAGGTGTCTCAAGAGGTGATAAAATGGGGTCCATGGAGGGGTAGGTGTCTTACATATTATGTTGATGGTTTATCATATGCGGACGTGAAAAGAAAGTCATAGAAAAATGTGACATATGTGCCCTTTTTACCGATCCTAATATTAGCATTTCCCTAGAAATTAATACAAAATGATTTCCCATACATTGGTGTGCTCATAGGGGCATGAAATCAATTTTTTGGGATAGGTGGTACATGGTATTTGACCAACCACCTTTTAATAATAATGAGGTGCCTTTATATTTTTTGAGGAAGCTATACTATGAGTTTATCCTTGGTGAGAAGTCAAATTACTTTGACTTTTGTGAGTTACAGGGTAGAGGGAGAGGCTTTGTGTAGGATAGACCTGGGGCACATAGGATTACTCAACCACAAGAGAGGAGGCGTACTTCAAGAAAACCCCTCATTCATGTTGTGGTCTTAGTAGTGGTGAAGGAGTCTATGGATATACAGACTCTTCATGTAGTTGCATCATTGACTCATGTCATTATCCAGCATGGCACTCAGTTAGTTAGAGAGGATGGATCAGTGCATGTGCCACCTCCATATTCATCAGTTGTGCCATTAGGATCATCCCATCCTATGCCAACTCTATCATCATTAGATGTACCATTAGGATCATCTCATCCCATGTGAGCTCCATTATCATCAGATACACTTGCACGGTCAGCCTAGCCCATTGAGCATATCTGCATTAGTTGGAATGGTATATGTGACGGGGTAGATAGTCAAGTGAGTGTGGATTGTTTGACATCGCATTCATTTGTACATTGTGGGAGAATATGTCAAGCATCTTCTACTGAGGATAGGGCCCTCATAGATGATCTGTTGTTAATGGTGTATGGTACAGAGCCGACACAGGTTTATTTAAATTTGTGTTTTGACATGTTATTTTAATTAATTACCTAAATCTATTAAAAGTAAATAAATTTTTATGTATATAAGAATGTAAATTGATACATGAATAATATACATTGTAGGGTGCAGCTGGTGGTACAAGCACACCAAGGAGTTCTTGTTCTAGTAGACGTAGACAGGTAGCTCAAACACCTGAGGCAATGTTTTATAAATATTCATAAAATAGAATAGTACATTATTTTCAAAATATCATATCTTAATAATTTGTATGGTGGCAACTTAGTGTATGTTTGTTTGCTATTGCTTTATGGTCAAAGAATTTTTTATAATGTAATTCAACTCAAGGAATTCACTTCCTTATCCAATCATCATGAATCAAATTGATTTGAACTCCCACCCTCCATCCTTGGACTCAATTCAACCAATGTTGAACTCATACATGGATGCATACCACAACCAATCACTTATTGGCTTCTGAATCAACCTTGAACATCATTCGGAACATCCAACCATCATTCTTTTACTCTTGTTTCTTGTTCAAAATCATGAATACAATCTCTGATTATTCACCGATTGTAAATATCATTAATCCTTCAATACACCTCCATGGCCTTCTGAATAATCCCAGCATATAACTTCTAAGACACCCCAAGAACTCAACTTATCACAAGGTCCTTATCATATCGCTCAGAGCACATTCACTTGCTAGTTCAGTAAACTTTACTCTCTGGCATTTCACTATCATACTAGGATAGTCCCCATATACTAGTCTATATCTTCACCATAGACAAGAATCCATCTACACCCTAGGTTCATAAGCACCCCAAATATTTTCATCACTTCCCATACCACCTACTCTGATGCAAGTGCTAGAAAATGGAAGTGTTTCCTTCTGAAACCAATTGGAACACTTAGGTATTCACAAAACAATATCAAATCCACAATTAGGGCCCTTGGTGCTCGGTTCTCTAGAAGTTATACACTACTGTGTATATTCAGATTTGGTGCATACATTGAGATATAGACCTAGGGCTCAATCATATGGCCATCTCCCTGCATCAACACAAAACAACTTGCAGAATCTTTGAAAGCATATTACAAAGAAGCTTTCCACTAGATATTATCCAATTCCCATGGTGGAAATGCTTCAAACTTGAAAAACAATGTGAAACTCTTAGAAAAGAACAAAAACCAGAGTTGCAAAGAAATAAATCACAATAACTGGAGTTATAGGTAAGGGTAAGTGCACAAACATGGGGGACCAAAAAGGGGGTATAAGATGCCACTTTTTTCTGAAATCAGCAAACTCTGAACTTCAATGAGAAATTGAGGATAGTTACACTCAAAATTTTAAAATGTGACAAAAACAAGAGTTGTTCTTCTCCAAATCTAGTTTCTAAACTACTAATTTATTTTAGAAATGGTGGAGATTAAGGCCCTAAAAAAGGGGGAGCACAAAAAAGTGGTCCTATTTTTTGTGAAAAAACATAACATAGCGTCTGATGTGCTCCCCCTAAAATGTTAACTCTTTTTAAATAAATATTTAATCGCTCCAGTGAGAAATTAGCTAACACCGCCTAGTTTATCCTTGGTTTTTCTACTAATTTTTTTATGAAAGTCTGATTTTTTGCAATTTTCTGAAGAGGACACATCCTGAAAATGTAAAATTTATGTGTGCTCCCCCTAGAAATCATTGGAAACTAATTGAAAATAAAAACTTCTTTTTTAAAAAGTGTGTAGAATGGAGTCTAGTTTCTGAAAATGTATTTTTTTTCAAAATTTGATGAACGAGCCAAAATCTAAGCCCAAATGAATACACGTTGGTTTTTGACAAAAATCAGAAATACTTAGAAAAGAAACTAGAGATGAATATATTAACATAATGAGAATTCAAAATAAATTACATGGTTAGATAGCTATCAGAGAGATATACAATATCATGTCGTCTGATTTTATCGTTATTGAACCACGTGCAAACTTGATGGGGAGCACACAAGAAAAAATGTTTTTTTTTGTAGGTTTGTTGGAAAACACGTCTCAGACCTGTTTGAATCCTCCAAGCCTTTGGGTTGGAACTCTAAAGAAAATCCAAGCCTTAGGCTTGGTAAAATTTACTATCATTAAAAGGGCGTATTCCCTATAGGGCGCATGCCCTATACTCACTATAGGGAATATACCCTATAGGACGCACTCCCTATACTCACTATAGGACATATGCCCTATAGGGCACACACCCTATACTCACTATAGGGCGTACGCCCTATATTAGACACAAAATAATAAAATGAGAGAGAGAGAGAGAGAGAGAGATAAAATGTAACATTTAAGTATATACTTCCAGGATGTTTGAGAGTGGTTTCATCTTCATAGGAGTTAAGATAAATATTCTAGATTTTGAGGGTTTTTAGGAAATTTCAGACTTAGCCAAATTTTAGGAATCAACACATTGTCTTGAACATGATTCTCAATGGACTATTGATTATAATCTTATTCCCTTGACTTTATTGATTATAATCTTAAGCCCTTGACTTTATTAAGGAAACTCTTTAGGGTTATTAGTGGTTGCAATGTATCATATTGGGTCCTAAGTGGTCCTAGGTGATGCAGAGTGCACTCCAGGAATATCTTGATGGGCTCTAACTCCTTCTTTCTTCTTCAAGTTTCTTTCTTGATCACTCCTACTCCATAAAAGTCTTCTAAGGATGCCTCCTAACTTGTCTAAGGGTTCAGTACCCTTCCAAAATCTTACTTTGACTCCCCAAAGTAATATATAGAACACTGCAATTTCCCATTTTGGGACAATTTCCCTAAATCAAACGCAAAGGCATAAACCTTCACCAGACACTTGGATCTACTAATTTAGGTGATTGAATACTTCAAATAGACCTCAGAGGTCAAGAATCCACCAATGGATTTGGTCTTGTAGACCCTAGGATATTCGAACCCTAAATGGCCTAGGATTCCTTGTAGCCCTGACCAGAGGGTTTTTTGGACTTAACTTTCAACTGTAGAAGGATCCAATAGATCTAGTCAAATTTATAGACACCCTTTATGGATTTTATAAACCCCTCAAAGCCTTAGCACCTAACTCCACTCTTGCACCCCTGAACACTCACAAAACACACAAGCCTAATTAGCTACTTTAGGCTTGGTTTGTTAAGTAAGTGGTCAAAGGTGGGAACATGGAGTAAATGAAGAGACATAGATGGCTTCCTCTACCCCAAAATATTCTAGATCCACCTATGGTTTGATCCTTGCAAACATCTATTGCACATGCATGTGACTGCACCAAAAAGCCAGGTTAATTACATAGAGATAATTACCCTAGGGCTTGGTCTCATAAATAGTAGGACTAATGTTGAGTGTCTAAGATTTAGGATTCTTGAAGACCATGATCATAACTTCTATTTTCCAAGTGGCCAAGCAGATTCACTAGATAAATATAAATTTAGGATCACATCGTTGTGACTAACCTAGAAAACCTTGTTTTCTCAGACAGTGACCAAGTAAAATCTATAACTTTTAACAAACTTAACAAAAAAACTTCAAACCAACTGGAATGCTTAATAAACTTAGGAAAACACAAATTTATATAATTGGATCCACAAGATGAATCCATACCGGGCTGTACACTATCAAAATAACTCAAAACACTCTTGTATTTCCTCCTCTGAACATCAAGCTCTGTACACTGTCAATTCTCTTCTTCATGGAAGGCATATTATCACCTAATAGCATGATCTAGGCATTAGATGCTTCAATAAGTTGGTATGATCGGTTACAAATAAGATGTCATTCTTCGAGAAACATTTTGAAAAAGTTGCTCATGCAACATTTTGCAAAAAGACAACTTTTTGGCAACATGAGGGAAAGTTGCTATTTTGGGAAAATGACAACCTTGCCAACCTCCAAGGGTTTGGGAGAGGTTAAAAACAAGACAAGAACCTAATCTAAGGACTTAAAACATAACTTTCTAATCAAACACTAAAACACACTAAAGACTAACATGGTCTAACTATGGTTTTAGGAACCTAGGTTTATAACTCACCTTAGGTCCTTCACCTTACATCATAGACCCACACAACCATACACACACAAGGGTGATCTCATGGATGTACCTTATTAAAAACATAAAAGAAAGGAAAATAATATTTTTCAGGAGGTGCCCTGCACCATACTCCCCAAGGAAAAAATAACTCAAGTCTCTTGAGTTGGGAGTTCTTCAAGTGGATAACCTATCTTTTGAATGTCTTCAGGATTCATCTAGGTAGCATCTTCAGTGGGTTGGGATTTTCCTTTGACCAAGTACTCATAGTAAGTGTCCCTCCTAGTTTTCTTGTTTACTCTCTCTTTTAGGATACCTTCAATCTCAGGAGGAGTTGCTTGTGGCATGTCCTTGAGTGGTTGGAGTGTAGGAGGCTCTGGAGTGTTTGCAAGATTAGGAGTACTAATTTCACCTTTGTAAGAATAGATATATGCAATATTGACAATGGGTGATAAGCCAATGTGGGAAGGTAGATCAATTCTATAGGCATTATTGCCACATTTCTTCATAATATTGAAAGGGCCAAGCTTTTTCATCATAAGCTTTGTGTATTTTTCTTTGGGTAGACTCTCCTTCTTAAGGTGAATCATCACTTAGTCTCCCACTATTAACTGTAGGTCTCTCCTCTTTTTTTCAGCATGGGCTTTATATTTCTCAATGGTGTGCTGCAGTTTGATCTGTACTTGATCATGGATATTTTTTATTACTTCAACAAAGTCTTTAGCTAGTGCACTCCTTTTGTCCATGTCTTTGATATCCCTGAGTTCCAGTACCCCTCTAGGGTGAGTTCCATATACAATCGGGAATGGGGTCAGACCAGTACTCTGATTGACTAAATCATTGAATGAGAATTCTACTTGTGCTATGATAGTATCCCAACTAGCTCCATGTTCTTGTGTGAGACATCTTATAAGGTTTCCATGGGACCTGTTGGTGATGTTAGTGTGTCCATCAGACTATGGATGATATGCAGATGATAGAGTGACATTTGTTCCTAGTTTTTGCCATAGTGTCCTCCAAAAGTGGCCTAAAAATTGAGGATCCCTATCTGATATTATTGACAGTGGTAATCCATGAAGTCTTACAACTTCTCTGAAAAACAATCCTGCTATGTGAGATGCATCATGACTTGTCCTACAACGGATAAAGTGTGCCATCTTTGAAAATATGTCTATTACAACATAAATTCTATCAAATCTAGACTTGGTCTTTGGAAGACCTAGGACAAAGTCCATAGTTACTAAATCCCAAGGTTTGGAAGGGATGGGTAAAGGAGTGTACAATATAGCATTGGAGGTGTGTCCTTTGGCTTTTTGGAAAACTAAACAACATTGTACAAAACTCCTAACATCTGTCTGCAATTTGGGCCAGTGGTAGAACCTTCTGACCAACTCAAATATTTTGTCCACCCCAAAGTGACCAGCTAGGCTTCCATAGTGCTTTTATTGGATAATTTTCTGCCTCATAGATCCCTTTGGGACACATAATTAACTTCCTTTGAAAATAAGACCATCTTGCACAATAAAATCTAAGAAATCAGTGTGGTATATGTCTATCATCTCAGTACAAATCTGATAAGCCTCTTTGAAATCTTCATCTTCAACATACATATCCTTCATGTCATGAACCCCAACACTCTCCAACTAGATCGCTTGAGTAGTTAGGTGTCTCCAGCTAAGATCATCAACAAATTTGTTTACAATCCCTTTCTTGTGCTTGATAGAGAATAAATGTGACTGTAAGAACTCCTGCCATTTCACATGTCTGTGATTAAGTTTCTCCTACTTATTTAGAAAGCTAAGTGCATGGTTATCAATAAATACAACAAACTCCTTGGGAAAAAAATAATGCCTCCACTTCCTAAGTGACTGAACCATTACATACATTTCAAGATCAAAAGTAGAGTACTTTTGTTTAGCTTCATTGATCTTCTCACTGAAAAAAGCAACTGGCTTCCCCTCTTGGCTCAAGACTCCCCCAATGGCTTTATTTCTTGCATCACATTCTATTGTAAATACTTTGTGAAAGTCTGGTAGAACTAGGATAGGTTACTTTGCAATATTTTTCTTTAACAACTCAAAGGACTCATTAGCTTCATTAGTCCATGAAAATATACATTTTCTTCCACCTTTTATGGTGTTTATAATGGGAGCACATATGCCACTAAAATTTATGATGAATTTCCTATAAAAGCTAGATAACCCATGAAAAATATTTACCTCTAAAGGAATAGTAGGAGGTGGCCAATTGAGGATGGCTTCAACCTTGGAAAGATCCATTTTTATACTATTATTGGAGATCACAAAGCCTAAGAACACAAGTTCTTCTTGAAGGAATACACATTTTTCTATATTTATCTTTAATTTCTCCTTATGGAGTTTTCTCATCACAATGTCTAAATGCTTGAGGTGTTCTTCTTTGCTCTTGCTAAAGATCAAAATTTCATCAAGGTATACAACAAAAAATTTGTAAAGAAAAGGCTTCAATACCTCATTCATCAATCTCATAAAGGTGCTTGGAGCATTGGAAAGGCCAAAAGTCATCACAAGCCATTCAGAGAAGCCTTCTGTGGTCTTGAATTTTGTCTTCCATTCATCTCCCTCTCTAATTCTTATCTGATGGTAGCCACTCTTGAGATCTATCTTGGAGTAATAGCTTGCACCCCCCAAACAATCCATCAAATCTTCTATTCTAGTCATATGAAACCTATATCTGATGGTTATCCTATTGATTTCCCTAGAGTCCATACATAATATCCATGTGCCTTCTTTCTTGGGTGTTAGGACTACAGGGACAACACAAGGACTCACACTCTTCCTAATGAGGCCTTTTGACAACAATTCATCAATCTGTCTTGCTATCTCTTAGTTTTGTTCAGGGGTCATCTTATATGTTTCCTTGTTTGGAAGAGTGGCCCTTAGTATGAAGTCTATACAGTGACTTATTTCCCTTTCAGGTGGCAAAGACTCTGGTGTTTTCTCAACTATAATACCCTTATAATGGTCTAACAGTGCTTTCACCTCTTTGGGGCCTACATCCCTAGTGGGAACTTTGACCTTTGGCTCCTTCACTAGTGTCTTTTTGGGCCTTACTACTGAGGCATAACAAGGTCTATCCTTCTCTTTTACTACTTTCATGAATTCCTTCTCTCCTATGTGCAAGACAATACTAGTAGCATGTTTTTCTTTCTCACAATTAGGGAGTGGGTTCATCACATACTCAACACCATCCTTAGCTATAGTATAGACATTGGAATTTTCATCATGTCTAGCATCTACATGATATTGCTAAGGCCTACCTAATAAAAAATGGCATGCAACCATCTCAATGATATCACATAGAACCTTGTCTATATACTCCCATATCTTGACATCTACCCAAAATTGTTCATTGATAATGGTTTGTTTTTCTTTTGTCAACCAAGAACCCTCATAAGGGAAAGGATGAGGGATTACATGCAACTTTAGCTTAGTGACTAACTCTCTAGATGCAATTTTATCAGTGGATCTAGAATCAAGTATAACTTTTCATACCTTATTGTTCACCTTGCAGCTTGTTCTAAATAGTGACTTTCTTTGAGGTGGTTCTGCATTAGTAGGAACCCTTAGGAGTGTCGTTTGCATCATTAGAAATTCTCCTGATTCTAGATTGGCAGGTCTTGAAGTTGCATAATGGTAGGAGGATACGCTTTGGTTATCATCTTCTTGGGTGAGTTGTACTCTTCTGTCTCCTCCTTGTCTGTTGTTGCCACTCTTTTCAGGGCATCTAAAGGACTAGTTTCCAACTTGATTACAAGTAAAACATTTCCCTGTGAAGACACTGTAGACGTCTAAAATCGTCCTTATATTAATTTAATTAATATTTTCTTAGAATTATAATTAATTATAATTAATTAATTATATTTGTTATGTTCTTCTATTTATTTAATTAAATGTAATTCACTTGCCTTAGTATTTAAATTTAATTTAAATACTACCCCCTTTGATATTTTAAATATTATTTAAATACATTTCCCTTCATAAGTCCCCTTTAAATAAATTTTTAATTTATTTATTCCTCCACATGACTTAAATTTTACTAAACCAAATTAATCTAAATTTTAAATTTAGATTAAGCTAATTTGAACCTAGATCCTACCCTACCTCACATCACTCTCACCAAATAGACCTATTCACTAATTAACTAAGGTTAATAGGCTAATTTCTTGATTCCTACAATATTAGTCCTAATTATTTGCTCACACATGTGTGAGCAAATTTCCAAAAATCACCTTTTCCAGATAATCCTTATTTGGTGACAACAAGGCTTTTTACACCCATGATGTCACCTTCTTACACTTTCTAAAAGTGTTCTATTGGCCCAAATCTCTTACACCTCTTACAAGATCCTTCACATGCATACTTTAAGTACACTTTGACCCATCAAATCCAAAGTTGCTCACACATGTGTGAGCAAAGTGAGCCTCTTGGATGGCTTGTGTGTCCCTCATGTGGAACCTATGTGAATGTCACATGAGATCCACCTCATCCAAGCCCTCTCTCTCCTCCAAAAAAGTCTATAAATAGAGGCCATTGTCAAGAGAAAATCATCCCCCTTTTATGCATTGTTATCATGCTAGTTTAGTTCTAGAAAAATTTAGCATTTTTCATAGTAATATTATTTCTTAGTTCATTCTTGTTTCATTTTGAATCTAGATATCACATCTTAGGTCCATAATGGAATGAATCTTAGCTTAGATCTTGCATATCATCCTAGTTTAGTTATTGAATCTTCATCATAGTGTAGTCTTGCATTTGCAATCATGGTGAGAGCTTGAGACAAGTTCTCAATACTTGTTTCTTGAGTTCCTCACTCATTTTATTCATTTAGCTTACATCTTTAATCATCAAGTGGGATTAGTATATTGTGTTGGGAGAGCACAACCACAAACTTCTCTAAGAGCAAATCAACAAGGCATTGGGTGCCCTTGTTCAGCTCATTAGAGGTTATGTTGGAGTCTCTTATTTTCGTAGTATGCTTTTAGACATGTTAGTGTAGTTGATTGATTTATACCTCTAACATTTGGATGTCTGAGTGTGCTCCCAACAGATTAGATTCCAACATATACATTTTGGCATGCCTGGTAGGACCCACATCCCTAATTTTCTAACATATTTTCGTATATTTTCCGCGGTTCTAGAAATTTTCACGCAGACCCATCTCTGCTCTAGAGTTGTCGTCTTCATAGATCACCGTCTATGCTTCCTAGCCATCTGTGCTTCTTGGCCATCTATGCCTATAAATCACCGTTTCCACCTGTTGTAAAACAAATCTTTAGTAACCTGGTTTAAACCATTTTTTTTTATTAGATTTAAAGTTTTTTAACTCTCGGTTTTTTGACAAAGTAATGTTTTTTAAGGGTTAAATGTTGTTAAAACTGATAAAAAGGTTAATATTTATGCACTCTAAGTCTATTTTACAATAAAAACTAACTGTGTTTATTTGGCCATCTATGAAGGTGATTCGTCGTTTCCGCAAATCATCGGCTGCGTAGATCACCGTTTGCGATACTTGGCTGTCTGCACATTTTTTTTTGGGTTTTAATGATTTTTTGTAACATTTCATATCTGAAAATTCAAGACTACTAACAGTTTTCATGCAGGTTTCCTTAGATTTCTAACAAATTTTGGGAAATGAACTTGTATGTCTAAACATTAGTCTTTTGAATGAATGTTGTTTAAAAGTAAATTTACCACATCCAATCTTGAATGAATTAAGGGAATGAACTTCACATATCTTGAATGAAATAAGGAAAATAAACACACTTTTCCAAACTTTCTTTTTTTTGTGTGGGAAACAAATTGAACCTGTATGATTAACCATACTATTGTGTATTTTGCTTAGATAGAAAACACATAGTTGCTCTAATTAAGTTCAATTTGGAATGAATTCTTCTTGTTGTTTTTGAAGAAGTGTTTTTCAACGCTTCTTTTGAGCTATTTGTCAGTAGATTAAAATCCCTTAATATAAGTGACGCTATGATTAAGTTATAGCCATATCCTCTCCCCTCGCCTTCTTGGATCTTAGGTGAAGAGAAAGATTAGATTAATCAAGCTTCTAGAGAGGCCTATCTAGAGGGTGTGCTTTTCCTTTAGAGGATGACCTCAAACCGGTAATCCCTTTGGCCAGTATAGAAATATAGTGCGACCCAAAGGTCCTCTTTATCCCTTCAAGCTCAGGCGGGTCATGTTCAATGGTAGTCCATACTCAGTGAACATCCTTAGCATATTGGCATGGTTGAACTAGAGACTTAAGTGTCTCACGCCGTACAAACCAATTGTGGGGACGCCACGAAATCTTAATAGCAACTGTAACTTAGTAGCCTACCCGATTCACCTCTAAATGGTGACTTATTATAGTGCAAGGGGAGGGAAGATTCTCCCCCAAAGATTCCCATCATACGTGTCCTAGGGTATTGTGTTGCGAAAGAGATCTTTGTAGCACGACAATAATACCTGGAGAAAGGAAAAAAAAACATGGGCACCCTTCCGGGGGTGACACTGTTGTGTGAGCTGAAGGACTACCAAGCAATGGGCCTATAATATTTGATGCAAAGACAATTTCCTAAGGTAGCTACTATTTGAACTATCTTCATTGTAATAGACTAAGTAAAAACATAAGTGGCTTGAAAGAGTCACTCGAACATACACAAACGAGATCTTACCGTTTGAATCAAATTTTCCCAATGTCACATTTGCTTGTATCCCTCAAGGTTGCTTTGTCCCTTGTTGGATTGTTTTGAGATGTGTGTCTATTATTTTTCTAGTTTGAATGTGCTGAAATTAGTTCTTGCCATCGAACAAACTTGTCCAAAATCAGACTGAAGATCAAAAATTTGCCCAGAATTTCAACACTATCTTAGCAACAGTCGGTCGTCTACCCTCTGGATCCACCGTCTGTGCAGATCACCATCTGCATAGATCATCATCTGTGCAGATCATCAGCTACGTCTGAGATTGCCATCTCTACTTGAAAATAGTGAGCTTCCAAATTTGCTGAGACATCCAAAATTTGACCTTTTGTAGGACCCCAAAACCATTTGTCATAGATCATTCAGTCATTCAGCCAAAATCCAATTTTCATATGACATGACCAGTTTCAATAAACATAAGAAGGCTAAGCTTCCAACACCTCCATTCTATAGAGAGAAGAAGGAAACCACTCACAAATCTAAGGAATATCAACATATTACCACATCTTTTAAACAAGAGATTGAGCATCGAGAGAAAATTGATAAAATCCTTTACAACAACAAGGTCTGTAACTTCATGGCTAAATATTCTATCAACAGTGCTTTCATCGCCATTAAACAATAGGAATAGGATCAGTTCTTCCATTCTTCTATCATCATTCTTCCTTCTCTTGGAGAATTTAGATCAAATCATCAAGTCAAATTAATCCTTTTAGGTTGAAAGACCTTAATCAAAGTATTACAAACCTTCATCCTCAAACAAACACAACATTGTTTGTAGACCATCAGTTTGTCTCAAGTAATTTAAATCCCTTAGTGATGTCTCATTTTGCTTAAGATCACAAGTCCGTCATCAAGTAGAACAGGTGTTGCTTTAAATCCTTTTGTGTTTGTATCATCACTAGGTTTTTTCATGCTTAGGTTTTGTTCCAAAAACCTTTAAATCAATCAATCAATCTTTAATCAAGCATTAATCAAATCCAATCAAATCCAGAATCAAGATCTTTGCTCCATTTCATTTCTTACACCTTCTTCTCTTCCATTCTTCTAAATCCACCATTGTATGGTAGTCACTCAATCCCAAGCTAGAAACATGAGGCAAGAAACATTCAACACTATTACCCGTGAGGAGAATCCTTTTGCCACTCAATATTTTCAAGGAACTGGAGTACAAGCTGAGGAAGTTCCTAAAGAAACTGAACTAGTGGACCAAGAAGAAAGACCCACCCAAGTGATGGACTTCCTTAGTGATCCATACAACTTAGAAATGGTTGAGAAGGCCATTATGCACAATAATACTGAAATATTCTTGAATCTTGTTCATAATGGTGTCACGGTGCCTGCTGACTTTGATGAAACACTCCTTACTCAAAATGTCACCAAAGCCGCCGCTGCCACTACTGCAGCCATGGCTTCTACTTCCAATGATACATCATCACATGACACTAGTAAAGGACCTATTAGTGAACCTTCCACATCAGTACCCACGTCAGCACCTGTGTCAACAACCGCATCAGTACCTCAATTAACACCAGAACAAATTCAGCAAATCCTAAGCACTTTGCCAAACAATACTACACACAACAACACTCAAACGATGACAACACAGGGAGCAAGCTCTAATGTCAACAACATAGGGAATATTTTTGTGCCCTTACCTACATCTCTATTTCAAATATCAGGAGTGAAGACATCTGCAACTAATACATCTTGAGCCTATCAATATATACCTCCTCCCACTATTGGTATGACCTCCATGGGGTTTTCAGCCACACCATTTGGAGGAGGTGAAGGTTATGTACCACCGTTTATTCCTCGGAATACTCCATATTTTACTCAACAATTCAATGAGCTCAAAAGCATTGTACAAGGCTTATAAAATGGGGCCAAAAAGGAGTTTTATTTTGAAGAGATTTGTCCCTACCCATTTGAAAAATCTATCACAATGCAACCATTCCCACCAAAATTTGAGATGCCTAAATTTGAGAAATAAAAAGGTGAAACATGTCCTCTACAACATCTAAAAGAGTTTTACATTGCATGTCAAGAAGTTGCCTATAATTAGAATTACTTAAAAAGACTCTTCACTAGTAGTCTTGGAGACGCCACTTTAGAATTGTTCATGGCCCTCCCTTATGTGTCAATCTCTACTTTCTCTGATCTTGTAGAGAATTTTATTGGACAATATTCGTATAGCATTGAACATCAATCAACACTCAACAATTTGTCCAATACTAAACAAAATAATGGAGAAACCTTTTCTAGTTTCTTACAATGATGGAGACATATTGCAAATCACATGCCATGAAAAATACCTGATAGTCACTTAATTGACATCTTCACAAAGAATTTAATCTCTGAGATGTATTTCCAAATGAAAATGGCTTTACTTAACACCTTTAAATCCCTTGTCAAGAAGGGAAAAGACATTGAAGATGGCCTTTTGCAAAGAGGTAGCATCAAACATTATACTCCCTCCAACAATGAAAAACCGAAATTTTGGAGTAAAAACTAAGGAGTTGTCAATGATGGAGTGACTGATGCCAAGCATGTTCAAACTGTCCAAGCATCCAACAATAACAATCAAAACAAAAACCAGAACCAAAATCAAAATTGCAACAACAATCAAAATCAGAATCAGAATCAAAATAATCAGAACAATCAAAATAAAAAAAATAATCAAAATCATAGTCATAACAACAATCAACAACCGCGCAATCAATCATTCATGTTTCCTCACAACAATTACAACAACAATAACAACAATCAATAATGGTGACAATTCACAGCATTGGTAGAAACTCTAGATGTGATCTTTAAGCAACTTGCGGATCAAGGAATGATAATCTATCCAAATACTCGACCTTTTGATGAGAATCAACCTAAACCTATTTGGTATAGAGATAATGAATATTGTGATTATCATCGCATCAAAGGGCATGATACCAATAAATGCATGAAGCTTAGACACTTTGTGCAAGATCTCATTGAGGATGGGAAAATTGAAGTTGAAGGTCAGAATGCATCCTCATCTAATGCGAAACTCAAAGTCTACAATCAGCCCTTCCCACCTCACAATCAAAACAATGCATCAAACGCGATCCCATATGATTACTCTACCAATACTCTCATAGGACATGATTGAACATGTGGGAGTCTAAATGAAAATGATATCTTTGAGTTTGACTCTCTTTGTGGCTGCATTGAAGAAGCTGACACGCATGTTAATACCATAATCCTCAAAGCTGTTGATTTTAATGCTACCACACGCAGACCTAGAGTCACTATCCAAGCTGTTGATAAACCTTCTACATCTGCAAATCCACTAGCTGCACCATCTATCGCTGCTTGGCCTGCCTCACACTATGACCTATTGGCTCAGTTAGGGAAGATGCTTGCATAGATATCCATTCTAGAGCTCCTGACAACCTCGCCAATTCACAGAGAAATCCTTGATAAAGCTCTAAATGAATCTCGTGTCCCTAAGAACATCAATGCTGCACAATTCCAAGCTATGATAGGTAACTTAGCCGCACAAGAACATCTTGTCTTCACTGATAAGGACTTTCGTGGTCCTGACCTGCATCATAATAAATCTCTCCATATAGAAGGAAAAATTCAATTCAAAAGAATAAAATGAATCCTTATATATGGTGGATCTGGATTGAATTTGTGCACATTGAAAATGATTCATAATATCGGTCTTTCTGAGGACCTCATTGATGTAGACAAATGAATCGCAATAAAGGCCTATGATGATCAATAATGTGAAAGTAAGGGTTTGATCACACTACCCTTACAAGTGGGCCCGACCTTGATTGAAACTGTTTGTCATGTACTGGATCTAGATCTACCTTATAATATCCTGCTAGGACAACCATGGATACATGCTATCGAAGGTGTACCCTCTACTTATCATCAATGTCTAAAATTCCCACATCACGGTAGAGAAATCACAATTCATGGAGATCTTGAGCTCTTTCAATATTCCAAGAGACTGGAAGGCAAACAATCTAACTATTGTCCATTGAATGAGTTTGGCTGATAGTCTAATCAAGAAACCCCTATTTCAAACACCCCACCGGTTCCAGAAAAGACATCAAAAACACCAGTTGAGCAATCCAAAGGAAAGGAAAAAGTTACTGAAGACAAGGTTACGGAAGACAAACCCTCCTCATCTGAAGCAAAGGCCACTTTTACAGATCAAGGTATGGGAGAGTATAAATTTTAAAGTGCTCTATGTATTGGGCAACTCCCTTTGTCTCCAAAGTCTTATGGAAGACCATCACCATTACCCCCCTCTAAAGACAAAGCACTTATGCACTGCAAATCAACTATTTTTGAACATTTGGGGTCCCTACCAGATGAACACATGGAATACAATGTCCTTGATTGGCTCTATAGTGATGAAGAAGAACGAACTATAATTTTCCCCAAAGGAAAGTATCCTAAGGTTACTCCCATTGTCAAAAGTATGGGATATCATGGTACTGGCCTTGGAGCTAATGAAATAGGTAAGAATAAGATCATCATAGCCAATGGCTATCCTAAAGGACATGGATTGGTTTTCATAGGGACCAAGACTAACTTTGCTAAAGATTATTGTCTAGCTGCCTCAGATTCAGACACTGAGGAAGAGTTCTTAGAAACTCCTTTCCACTATGTTGAAGATGACTTAAATGAAAATCATCATGTATTCACTATCACCCAATTCAACCTTTCATCCCCTCGTCTACCCATCACAAACCCTAAATTAATTGACTGGGATCAGCAAGACTCATCACCAAATTTGGATGTTTGTGATTCGAATGAGGTAGTTTTAGCCCTCTTTGGACTTAAGAATCTCCGAGAGTATGAACATCAGATCCACTATAGTGAACAAGCCTACTTCGGTAGTCAAGTCAACTCTCTCAGTCACAAAAATGAAAAAGAAAAAAAAAAGAAAAAAAATGAAAATAGATCCTCTGGTGAAAACGTCTCGCAGGCACCTTTGGATGAAGAAAAAGATAAAATAAAGGATGCTCCCTCTAGTGAAAACCTTTCTAAGGTGCTAGAAGAGGGAGAGGTTGAATTTCTATCTATATCCTCAGAACCAAAAGTTTCCTCTATGATTATTGAAGACACCATTCCAATCAATCTAGGCACAAAAATAGATCCATACATCACCTACATTGCAGTTTCTCTTAGTGATCAGGAAAAGAAAGACATGACAGCATCCTTGCATAAACATAAAATCAATTTTGCCTGGACTTACAAGGACATGACCGGGCTAGATACAGATCTTGTCATGCATCATCTTGATGTAGATCCAAGTGTAAAACCTGTTAAGAAGAAACTTTGCAAGATGCATCCACAAGTCACACTCGTAGTCAAAGTAGAGCTTCAAAAAATGATGGATGCTGAAGTAATCAGACCAATTGATTATCCTGAATGGGTTTCCAATATTGTTCTAGTAGGAAAACCTATTGGGGGAATTCACATCTACACTGATTTTAGAGATCTAAACCTTGCATGTCCCAAGGATGATTTTCCACTCCCAAATATTGACATTATAGTGGATTTGACTATAGGACATGAAATTTTGTCGCTTATGGATGGATTCTCAGGTTAAAATCAGATCAAGATAGCACCAGAAGACCAGCACAAAACTGCATTCACAATGCCTTGGGGCACAATCTGTTATCAGGTGATGCCTTTTGGCCTTAAAAATGCTAGAGTTACTTATCAACGGGCAATGACTACCATCTTTCATGACCTTTTACATGTCATCATGGAAGATTATGTGGATGATATTTTAGGAAAATCTAAGACAAGGGACTCACATATTCCTATTCTTACTACCATTTTTGAGTGATTCAAGAAGTATAAGCTTAGGTTGAATCCTAAGAAGTGTGTTTTTGGAGTACAATCTGGTAAGCTATTGGGGTACATTGTGTCACAATGTGGAATAGAAGTTGATCCAAAGAAAGTGAAAGCAATCCTAGAGATGCCACCACCCAAAACCTTGAAGCAATTACACAGTTTACAAGAAAAAATGCAATCAATCAAAAGATTCATGTCACAACTAGAAAATAAGGTGCATCCGTTCTCTCATCTCCTGCGTAAGAATATCAAGTTTTAGTGGGATTTATTATGTCAAAATGAATTTGAGAAACTGAAAGGCTATCTAGCTAATCCACCTATGTTGGTACCACCTTTTGTTGGCCGTCCTCTGATTCTATACATATCTGCTATAGAGGTCATGTTAGGAGCCCTCCTGGCATAATTAGATGATACCAACAAAGAGTGAGCAATTTACTATCTCATCAAGACTCTTATTAGTTATGAGTTGAATTATTCCCTAATTGAGAAGGCATGTTCGACTGTTGTTTTCTGTACACAGAAATTATGACATTATATGCTCAATCATAAGATTCATATTTTTGCCAAAATTGATCCACTCAAGTACCTCTTGGCATGTGCTGCTCTTACTGGTCGTACAAAAAAATGGGTCATGATCCTTAGTGAGTTTGACATTGTTTATGTAGATCACAAAGCTATCAAAGGACAAGTAATTGCAAATCAGTTAGCTAAAGAACTTGTTGATGGTAAACATCCTTTCATCATAGATTTTCCAGATGAATCAGTCCTCAATCTTTCCCCGAGTACACCATGGAAGCTTTATTTTGGTAGATCCTTCACTCACAAAGCATCGGGGGCAAGAATCTTGTTTGTTACACCAAATGGGGTTCTCATCCCTAAATCTTATAAATTACAATTTCCTTGTACCAACAACATTGCAGAATATGAATCCCTTGTACTTGGACTCTAGCAAGCCATACAATGGAAGATTCTCAATTTATTGGTGCTTGGGGATTCACAATTGGTTATGAAACAAGTTATGGATGAATATCAAATAAAGGATGACAAGTTGCTTCCCTACCGCCATACAGTTGAAGATCTCAAAATGCATTTCACTAAGCTAATATTCCAACAGATCCCTTGCACAAAAAACAAAGCAGTAGATGCCATGGCAGCAATTGGGTCCTTGATCACCATGCCAGAAGATAGCACACAGTGTCAGTTTCTTTTTGAGAATCTTATGGACCCTACCTATGACAAACCAAATTCTGAAATGGTATGTGAAATTTTTGATCCCAACTCCACATGGTACCAAAAATTCTATTCCTACCTTCGCGATGGACATACCCCACTTACTTTAACCACCAACCAATGAAAAACCTTCATTCATCACACTTCCTGATACACAATCCTTGGTGATAACCTTTTCTAAAAGCATTTCGATGGAACTCTTTTAAGGTGTATGAATTCTGATGAAGAACAAACATCCTTGGAGGAGGTACATCAAGCAATGTGCGGGGCTCACTCTAATGGACTTACTTTGGCCAAGAATTTGTTACGCACTAGATATTACTAGCCTACTATGGAACAATATGCCTACAACTATGTGAAGAAGTGTGTGCCTTGTCAGCAGCACGACAATTTGATACATGCTCCCTCCCAATCCCTTTAGCCCACCATCACCCCTTGGCCTTTTTCACGCTGGGGTCTTGACTTCGTTGGCCATATTTTCCCTAATTCTTCCAATGGCCATAAATACATCCTAGCTACTACTGAGTACTTTACCAAGTGGGTCAAAGCTGTTCCTCTCACCTACACTACTGGAAAATAGATTTTGAAGTTCATTTTGAACTATCTTATCTGTCGCTATGGCATTCCTCAAGACATTGTTACTGATAATGGAGGACCTTTAAAGAACAAGGATGTCATAGAGCTATGTAGGAAATTTATCATTACCCTCCATACCTCTTCCAAGTACTTTCCGCAAAGCAATGGTCAAGTTGAGGCTACGAATAAAACCATCCTCAGAATCCTCAAGAAAACAGTCGATGAAGTTGGCCGTGATTGGCACCTTCACCTCAATCCTTCCCTTTGGGCCTACCACACCTCCATTTGAACCCCCACATGAGCCAGCCCCTTTGCCCTTGTTTATGGTACTGAGTCTATGCTACCCATTGAAATTGAGCTCCCTTCCCTCAAAATTTCTCTCAAGAATCTGTTGTCCAAAGAAGAATATAGAGTTTCCCACTTGCAAGAGCTGGAACTCCTTGATGAGAGACACCTCAATTCCCTAGACCACCTCCACATGTATCAAAATCACCTTTACCTACAGTTCAAAAAAAGGATCAAGCCTCGTCAGTTTGAGGTTGGTGATCTTAACCTGCAACACAATATGAAGAACCTCCAGAACCATGAAAAGAAAGGAAAGTTTGAACCTAATTGGTTGGGTCCCTTCATCATCACAACAAAGTATGGCTTTGGCACTTTTCAGATTGCATCACCAAAGGTAGATCCATTCCCTGATCCTGTAAATATTGTACATCTCAAGCGCTTCTATGCTTGATCCTTCAGTAGTCCATTGTACAGCTGAAATTTTCAAAAATCTAAAAAAAATCAGAAAAGCAGAAAATCCAAAAACATTCAAAAAGCAAGCAAAAGCAAAAAAAATAAAAAAATCATAAAAAATACAAAAGCTTGAAAAAAAAAGTATCAAAAAAGAAAAAGAGAAAGAGAAATAAATCCGTCCATCTATGAAAACCACTTCGGTGGCGTAGTAGATAAGTACCATGGTGAAAACCTATTTTAGGCACCATGTGTAGTCAGATCCACCATCTATTTCCACATTTTTTCCAAGCAGCCTACATCACCTTTCATAATAAAGTCACTACCCATATCTGTGCAGGTAGTTCCTTGACCATTTTCCACCTCCGCAATAAAAATTCCCGCCTGACTGAGCTTACCATATCAATAATGAGATTTGTTCTAGACACAGTGATCACAAACGTTTCCAACAAATCAGAAGAGAGATTGACTTTCCTAATGATCATTCTATTCACAAGCAATTGCCAGCGAATTCCCATTTCTATTTCAATCAATCTTTGGCCCATTAGGATGCATCCTTTCGATGTTGGTTGTTCTATCAATCCTCACATCAAAATTGTTCATGGAAAGAACTTTTGGACTGAATGACCACTTGGTCAGGATGCCTTTTTTTTGATTTTATCTTGTGTTTTACTATGTCCTTATCACAACAGTCTCGATCTTTTATATCTTGGTTCATTATGGTGAGTATATAGTGAAATACGTGTCATTTGTGGTATGATCTGCTTTTCATAGATTGTTAGTGCATTTATGTTTTGATATTTAGTTATGACTATGTATGCCTCACTGGGGGCAGGATTCATGCATCTCAAATCCCTAAAAAGATCTAAATGTATTGCGTCTCCTCATGAGTAACATTTCATAGATCTCATCATACATGATATCTTGCATTCTTGTTCCTATAAACCTATTTTTCTGAGAGTCTAGTCCATGCAAAGGAACCATGTCACTTGTGTTTTCGAGCACATGATGCATAACTCCTTTTGCAATATCAAACTAGGGTGTGCTCTCCAACATTAACATGGTATCAATCCCACTATCATCATGTAGTTAGTATTTTCATTTTAGTTAGGTCATATTGCACTTTGATTTTTCTCTTAGCAAAGGTTTCTATTTATTTCCCCTATCCAGTCACCTAAGTGATTTTATTAGACCTATTTGATACACACAAAAAAATGTCCTCATATGTCTCATATTGCACTCATTCATTTGGTTACTTTTATTCAATAAGTTCATTCATTAATCAATATTAATTATAGTTATATTGTTACTTCATTCATTAATCATTACTCATTAAAGTTTCATTTAGTTCCATTACATATTTTAGTTGCATTATTCATTAATCATTTTAGTATATAGTTGTTCATTTCATTCATTACTTATTTAGTTGCATTGTTAAGTCCTTAACATCATTTTAGGATTCATTACACATTTCACCAATCATATATGCATTTAAATTTATTAATCATTGCATTACATCAATACATGTCAAAATCTATCCATCTATAAGCATTAACACATCACATCTAACATATATATACGCATTCCATCCTTGTATCACAAATACGTTAGCATATTCATATACATTCATCTCATCCTACATGTTAGTCATAAAAATCATATAACATATGTAATATAAAATCATAATGCATCCATACATCCTGCATACGCATCACATCATATAGCATCATAAATAAAGTCCATCAATCAAGTCCAATAGTCCATAAAGTCCATGTATATATCTCAAAAAAACAACAATGTCTATAGTACATCATTTGTCGCATACATCATACAAAAATGTGTATCAAAAATGATCTAAGATGAATCATAGTGGTAGTTGTGATGGACCTGCACCACTACCTGGACGCGGTGGTAACCCCACCGATCCCTGCGAGTCCCACCCTATGCTCTCAGTCTGTGCTCTCTCTGAGTATGCACACTGTAGTAACTCCTCTGGAACTATGCCATAGTAGAGTACCATATAATATGTAGCCTCTTGACCTCTCTGACCAGCCTCTCTCTACACTGCCATAGCATCTGCCATCATCCGTCCCACACCTGTAGCCCTGCCTGCCTGACAAGCTATATCTCGATCTTCTCTACAATCCTCTGCATGTCTCTGTGCTAGGTCTCGCTCTGAGGTTAGAGCTACTATCTATGCTGACATCACTGCCATCTCCTCCACATCCCCATACTCCTCGATAAAGGAAAACTCTCCGCTATCAACCTGATCCTGTAATACATCTAGTACTCTCTGTGCACTATCTCCCCGAGCAGTCTCCACTGCTAGCTCCCCTTGTATCCTGGTGTAGAGTTAGAAAATGGAAGCACTTCCATTGTATACTTGTTTATCCTTCCGAGTAAGTGGTTTGGGGTAATATCAAGCACCTAGAATGGGTTCCTGAGTTAGACTTGGATTTCCCCCTGTTCTGCCCCTCTTTCCACTTCTTTCTAGCCAAATTTTTGCATCCTGGACTGCAGACCTAAGATTATGGACTTCAAGGTCAGGGTTGACCTTTTTGGTCTATGTTGACCTCAACCCTTACCTAGGTCAAGGTCAACCTCGACCTTGACCCAGGGTTAAAACTTTAGGGTCTTGCATTTTCTAGATGTCGGTCTTTGCAACAGTTATTTCCCGCTTCTGGGTCAGCTGTTTTGGGTCCCGAAGCGTCGATTCCTAAATTATATTTAACATAGGTCCTCTCCTAGGGGTAAAGGCTTTAATGGGAATTTAATTTTCCTATGTCAGCCTCCTTAGAAGATTGTGCCCTAGTTTCATATAAAAGGGAGCCTTTCTCCCCTCATTTTCTTTAAGTCCTCTATTGAAGCCTAAGCATCCTTAAGAAATTAAGGAGCATTATCAATTGAAGTCCAAGAAAGCTAAGGAGAAAGATTTGAAGCAAGAATTCATCTATTCAAGCATCCATTTTCATGAAGGAGATCCATGGAGGGCCATTGAAGGATGCAAGCTACATAGTGCCTTTTTGGTGATCTCTCCATCCACCTTCTTCCAAGCCTCTTCCAAATTCAAGAACCCATTCAAGACTTGGTGTTAGAGATATACAAGAAAGAGATTGAAGACATCCTACCATTCTACAATCTACATATTTGGTGCATACATACTTGTGGAATCAAGGATTCGAATCCTCCACAAGTACTTTTTCAAGCAAGGTGAATTTGTGCATTTACTTTGTTTATCTTTATACAATTTCAATTACATATATTTGAGGTTAATTCAAAAACTAGAGTTTGACCAAGGAAAACCCCTCCCCCAACAAACAAACCTCTTTTTCTTGTAGGTACAGGTTCAGGATTATGGATTTGGACTCAGATCTGGATACCCATTTCGGCTTTCTTTCGGACTCCGCGAACAGATTCTCTGTCGGATCTGTGCACGTCAAGGTCAACTTTATTGGGTCAAGGTTGACATTTGTGGGTCAAGGTCAACCTTTTTCATAAGACAGTGGCAGATCAGAAAAATATTTTTGAGTTTTGTTCGTCTATGCGTTCCGGTTCCAAATCATACTTTAATTTTTCCAGAAAAAGTCTACAGATCTCAGTAAACAACATTTTCTGGATCTGCAATTATTTAAGGTTGGTTCTTCTTCTTATCCTTTTCAATCACTGTAATAAATCATATTTACTTGATAATTAATAGAATTTAAGATCTCCCTCTTTGTTCTCTTTTCCAAATGGTTGATTCATTTGTGCATTAATCCCTCTTTTGGGTTGATCAACTTGGATCTTTCATTTGTGCATTTGCGGATATAGGTGGAACATCTTATCTTCTCCCTAATCACAATTGCAATATACAATCAACACAATTCAATTAAATGTAAAGTAGGGTTAAGGAAGTCAACACTCTTTAATCAAAGTAAACAACCATTAAAAATCTATCTCTTTCCTCCCTTTTTCCTTTCTTGACACTTTGGTGAACCCGCGATAGACAACTCTTTCTTTTTGGTTTTAAATTTACATTCTTTATGTTAGATCTTGCATGTTCTTTCAATTACATTTAAAATTAATAAATTAAAATCTGGTATTAGTTCATTGGCATTGTATTGGTGTATGAGCTTTACCACCTCTAGTCCTACTTATAGTATCCTGGTTAGAAGAATTCATAGACTTATGGGTTCCTTCGATCCCGAGTCTTCCTCTCCTTTCCTTAGGATTCCTGATGATAATTGGATAACTCATGATTCCAATCCTTCTATGGAGCATAACTCTTCTGACTCATCACATGATGAGGATGATGCTTTAAGAGTTCCTCCTGAACAAGTGCAAAACCTTTCAACCAAACTTGATAAAATGGGGAATTGGCTTATCCAAGAAAATCATAATCAAGATTCTATCCAAGCTATAGAGGCTCTTAAGAAAATCCTCTGTGATAATGATCAAGGTATTAATGTTTTTTGTAGTATTACTCATCTTGTGAATTTGAATGTTAAACCTTTAGCTCAAGAAGCTCAAGAGTTAGGATTCACACCTATTGTCACTAGCGTAGGACCTTCTTCTGTTCCTCTACCTAGTATTCCTACTTACACTCCTCCTTTGATAACAAATTATCTCTAAAGTGCACCTATCCCTGTGACTGTTCCATCGGTATCTTTATGTACCTCACAACCTTCATATAATAGTGTGCCTTTTACTTATACTAATCCTCTTCCAATTGTGGTTCCTAATGTTCCAGCAGTTGTGTCTTTTATTCCTGCTACTTCTTACACTTTTCCTAGTGTTCCTAATATTTCTATGCCACCTATTTCCTCTAATGATTCTACAATTATTAGTTTGGCTCAGATTGTGTCATCCTTACAACAACAACTTGCATCTTTAACTCAATCTAAATTTAGCATTCCTACATGTGACATGGGTAGTCCTTTATCCCTAGACATCATTCATGCTACTATCCCTTAGCAAGCTGATATGCCTCAACTTGAGAATTACAACAGTAAAGGTGATCCTGTTACTCATGTTAAAACATTTCAAATCCTTTGTAGTGATTATGCTCATGGCCATAGGATTTTAGCTAAATTGTTTGCTAGAACCTTTCGAGATAAGGCTTTACAATGGTATTGTTCCTTACCTCCTTATTCCATTTATTCTTTTCCTAAACTTTCTAATTCCTTCATTCAATAATTTCAAAATAACATTGGACCACAAGTGTCCTTATCTGATTTAATGCATTGTTAACAAAATGGTAAGGAAAAATTGACTGATTTTATTGGTAGATTTAAGCATTTGCATGCTCAGATTTCTTATCTTGTTCTTGATATTGATATTCAACATATGTTTATTTTAAATTTATAAAAAGATATTAGAGATAAGATTTTGCTTACTAAATTTACCTCCTTTCAACAATTGTGTGCAACACTTCACCATTATCAATTACAAGTGAGTCAGTTTGAGAGAAACACTCCAATGGCTCCTATTCCCGTTGATAAGGGTGATAATGCTCCTAATCCTAATAAGTTTTAGAAACCTAACAGCTATGTCAAGGTTTATAAATAGATGAATATGGTTGTTGATCAAGTTGTGGCTACATCCAATAATGCTACTTCTGCATCCATTTCTTTCCGTATGAATCATACGTTTACTCATCTCTCTAAAAATTTGCATTCTATAATGAGTAGGTTGTTAAGTGCTATCATGATTACCTTACCTCCTATTTGACCTCTTCTTCCCACCATGATATCTTCAAAATCATTTGATTCTAAAGCTTTCTTCCAATACCATCGTTAGAATGGCCATGATTCTAAAAAATGTTACTCTCTAAAGCATAAAATCCAAGACTTAATTGATTCTAAAGCTTTAGCTATTGATAATTTTGATGGTAATGGGAATAAATCTATTTCTCCTCCTAATCAAAACCTTCAAATCTATACCAATCCTTTACCTACACATGATACTAATACTGTAGCTCAACCATCTTCTGTGGATATTGTTTATGATTCAAAGATGGATGATCTTAATCACATTGTTAATCATATGGAGAGTGTTGTGCCATCTCAACTTATGGTTCAAGATCCTTCACCTCCACTTCAACTTCCAATTCCACCTAAACCTCAAAAACAAACTAAGGATAAGTGACCTAGGGAAATTTTAATTACCTTTGATGATTCTGAAACAATTAAGGCTCCTGATGGTCCCCTTTATATCTATGCTAGGATTGCTAAGATACCTACTCGTAATTGTCTAGTTGTTCCCACATCTTTAATAAATGTCATTACTGAGGAAAATCTTTTTATGAAAGGCTTACAATGTGATTATTATGATCCATCTGATGCATGGATCCAAACTTGTAATGACTTTCTTTATCCTGCACTTGGTTCTATCAATTTACCTGTTGAACTTTGTGGTAAAGTTGTAGATACTAATTTCATCATTATTCCTACTTCTGATCAATTTCAAATCAAATTTGGCCTACCTTGGATAACTGCTATGCATGCTATCGCTTCTCCCATTCATAAATGTCTTAAGTTCATTCATAATGGAGAAGTAAAAATGATTAATCATAGTTTGTACCAACCTTCTAGGCCTAGAGATTGTGCTACTCTCGATTTATTTTGGCCTTCATTACCTAACTCATGTCCTCCTCACCCTGATCATCTCTTTCACTCATATCAAGCTTACAAACATTGCAAAATTTCTGAGTTAAGTATGCCTTGGATTGATTCCAACCATGGTCTTTTGCCTACTCCTGCAATACCTCCTTTATACATTGTTGCTAATAATATTAATCAAACTTTTACTGTTTCATTGCAACCTATTGAGAATCCTCCTATAGAACCTGTGAAGGAACCTGTTGTCATTCCTCCTAGTTCTCAAAATATGCCAACTAAAGCTGAACATAAAAAATCTGCTAATGAACGTCATAAGAAGCATAGAGCTAATGCTAGAGACCATGCTTCTATGATTCAAAACTCATTACCTACTTTTGACCAACCCATTCCTGATGCGTTAGATGTTAATATTCATAATGATGTTAAGATGAATGATTATGATGATCCTATTCACATCTTGGATCCTATTTTAATCAACCTTGATGGGGAGGACACTCTCGATGATCCTATTGATCTTAGTGATGAATATGAGACCATTGATCTTGATAATTATTTACCTCATATGATTTCAACTCAATTAACAATTACACCTAGTATTGAGCATTGTGATTCTCAAGAGGATCCTTGTTTGGAACTGGCTATCATTCCTACTGCATTGGATATAGTCCCTCTTATGAGTTTCCCACCTTCCATCAATAACATAAACCAAGATGGGGAGGGTCGACAACATGCTTGATTGGCTCATCCTTTATGGTAGCCTTCTTTGTGTTATATGTTGTAATGTGCTTCTCCCGTAATGTGTTTTTAAATGTTTGTTAGATTCTTTTATATGACCCTTCTTACTCTGTTGGTGCAAGGTGATAAAGGAATCAATCCTATTGTACAAATTCTTGTATATGTATCTATATTCTTCTATATGTTGTTTCATGTTATTTTGTACTTGTGCTATTGTTTGTAACAATTTTCCTTGTATAATTTGCTTGGATCTGCGACATGGTAGCACTAATTCTTTTTGGTCTCCAGGCTGTGGTCCAAAAAGATTCTTCTTCGTAACTCTTAAGTTTTCTTTCCTTCTTTTTGATTCTAGTTCTACTTTCTTTAGGGAATGATGTCAATTCATATGCAATAATATCATATTTCTATATACATATTATCTTATGATGATACTGACCCCACATTAGGTAGATCCCTCTTGTGTTCCTATGTATGTTTATGTTTTATTTCCCGTGATTTGTTTTCCTTTGGGGGCATCTTGCAGTGGAAACGTAATCTGTAGAGCTATTTTATGTTTCCATTAAAACCATTGCTCCTGTTAAAGTGTTAGCAATGACCTTAGCATGGGGGCATACACTCTACTCACTTTTGCACACACACATGTTCAAAATAGTTTTCAAACACTTAAAAATTTTCCCTTTATGGATTAAAGAAAACTAATCCTTAAAGCATGGACATTTTACCTTTTAGGATCTCTTGATCCCTCCAGTTTAAAATTACATGGATCTCTTGATCCCACCAGTTTTCAAATTACAATGTTTTTGATCCCTTTAAGAACGGATCTCCCTGATGGGTTGACTAGTGAGTAGCCACATTCACTAGGCGGTTCAACTCCATCTTTCCAGTTACGCTTTTTTGCGTGGTTCACAATGGGACATAAGGTCTCATTGGGAAAGATAATCACACCCTTTCTCTCTCTTCTTAACTAAGTGATGTCTATCTTATGGTGATATTAGGGTTAATAAAGACTTAAGTCTCTTGGGGGATTGAGGATTTCTTTGTCCCTTCTGATTCCAATAAGATTGTCTTTTCTGTATGTTCTCCTTTACCAAGAGTTTGTGTTGAGCTCATACTCTTGCTAAAGTGGGGGCTAAATGTATAGTCGGAGAATGGAATCACTTTCATTGTAGGCTTGTTTAGCCTTTTGAGTAAGTGGTTTGGGGTCATATCAAGCACCTAGAATGGGTTCCTGAGTTAGACCTAGCTTTCCCCCTGTTCTGCCCCTCTTTCCACTTCTTTCCAGCCTGATTTCTGCATTCTGGACTGCAGACTTGAGATTCTGGACTTCAAGGTCAGGGTTGACCTTTTTGGTCTATATCAACCTTGACCCTGACCTAGGTCAAGGTTGACCTCGACCTTGACCCAGGGTTCAAACTTCAGGGTCTTGCAGATTCTGGATGTCGGTCTTTGCAAAAGTTATTTCCCACTTCTGGGTCAGCTGTTTTGGGTCCCAAAGCGTCGATTCCAAAATTATATTTAATATAGGTCCTCTCCTAGGGGTAAAGGATTTAATGGGAATTTAATTATCCTATGTCAGCCTCCTTAGAAGATTTTGCCCTAGTTTCATATAAAAGGGAGCCTTTCTCCCCTCATTTTCTCTAAGTCCTCTAGTGAAGCCTAAGCATCCTTAAGCAATTGAGGAGCATTATCAAGTGAAGTCCAAGAAAGCTAAGGAGAAAGATTTAAAGCAAGCATTCATCCATTCAAGCATCCATTTTTATGAAGGAGATCCATGGAGGGCCATTGAAGGATGCAAGCTACATAGTGCCCTTTTGGTGATCTCTCCATCCACCTTCTTCCAAGCCTCTTCCAAATTCAAGAACCCATTCAAGACTTGGTGTTAGAGATCTACAAGAAAGAGATTGAAGACATTATACCATTCTACATTCTACATATTTTGTGCATACATACTTGTGGACTCAAGGATTCGAATCCTCCACAAGGACTTTTTCAAGCAAGGTGAATTTGTGCATTTACTTTGTTTATCTTTATGCAATTTCAATTACATATATTTGAGGTTAATTCCAAAATCGGGGTTTGACCAAGCAAACCCCTCCCCCAACAAAAAAACCTCTTTTTCTTGTAGGTACAGGTTTAGGACTGCAAATTTGGACTCAGATATGGATACCCTTTTCGGCTTTCTTCTAGACTTCGCAAACAGATTATCTCTCAGACCTGTGCAGGTCAAGGTCGACATTATTGGGTGAAGGTTAACATTTGTGGGTCAAGGTCAACCTTTTCCATAAGATGGTGTCAGATCAGAAAAATATTTCTGGGTTTTGTTTGTCTCTGCGTTCTAGTTCCAGATCATACTTTAGTTTTTCCAGAAACAGTCTACAGACCTCAGGAAATAGCATTTTCTAGATCTATAATTATTTAAGGTTGGTTCTTCTTCCTATCCTTTTCAATCATTGTAATAAATCATATTTACTTGATAATTAATAGGATTTAAGATTTCCCTCTTTGTTTTCTTTTCTGAATGGTTGATTCATTTGTGCATTAATCCCTCTTTTGGGTTGATCAACTTGGATCTTTCATTTGTGCATTTGGGGATATAGGTGGAGCATCTTATCTTCTCCCTAATCACAATTGCAATATACAATAAATACAATTCAATTAAATGTAAAGTAGGGTTATGGAAATCAACACTCTTTAATCAAATTAAACAACCAAAACAAGTATACATAGCATCACTCTCTGTACCAAAGGTGTTGGACCTGCTAGTATGGCTGCCGGAGAAATCTAATCTAATCGGGTCCTCATCTATGGTACTCTTCCCAAACAATACTCCATATTTTTGAAAATATTAGGAGGACCCCATGGTACTCTCATTCTGACAGGCTCACCTCGGATCGGAAGTCGTAGGATCTTGTACACATCCTTCAGCGTGACCATGATCTCTCCTGACGGAAGATGGAAGGAACAAGTATCCTCATCCCATCTCTCTATCATGGCTGATATCATGGACCGATGGAACCTCAGCTATGGTAGGAATTCTACCCAGTACAATCCCACATCTCTCAATAACTATATCTCATCCCGTTGTAGCTCGGAAACACTCCCTCTGACAGACAGTAGTAATCCTCAAAGGGATGCTCTCGAAGACGGACTAGATCCTGTAAGCATAAACATGAATCATATCGATACTTCTTCATCAAACATCTATTGTTCCCACCTGACCTAGTCAAGGTTGACCTTTTTGGGTCAAGGTTGACCTTTATGGGTCAAGGTCAACCTTATTGGGTCGGGGTTGACCTTTGTGGGTTAGGGTCGACCTTCACCCCAAAAAGGATGGAACCTTCCCAGTCAAGGTCGACCTTTATGGGTCAGGGTCGACCTTATTGGGTCAAGGTAAAAGTTTTTGGGTTAGGGTTGAACTTCCTTGTAAAACATGAAATTTTCAACCACAACCACTAGAAACAGGAACTTACCTCGGGCAGTGGTTGTCTGCTGGCTAGTGCTCCCTCAGAACCTCCATGCGGCTCGCTCAAAATTCCTCTCTCTTCGGCATCCTGTCTCCTTTTTCAAACTTTGCAAATGGTAAGAATGAGGAGGTAAGTATCTCTTCCTCTTATTTATAAGCTATAAATTAGGGTTTTATTAGGGTTTCATTTGAAATTTTCTAGGTTAAACTCAAATTTTCCCTTTATATGCATTTAGATAGACATCTATTCTTCTCATCATAACTTGAGTTCGGTAGCTTCGTTTTCAGTGTCGTCAAAGGTGTTAGAATTGTGATTCAGATACCTAACCTCTTGTATTAGTTTAGGAAGGTTTAGGACCCTTCTAACTAGTTTAGGAAAATACTTTTCAACAAATTGCATATTCATTGTATAGAAATTACCTTATCACCATGTTTCACCTTCCATGAATTAGTAAGCCGAATCAGGGGGGCATAAGGGGCTCTATATACTTCTCAAGATCATCGTAGTAATACTTAGGTGTTCTATGGATTTTCATTAACCTTGTGTGATACAGGTTGCGGATACTAATGGTTTCTTGCAGGATCTTTACATTGAGGACTTGGCTATGTCCTTTTTATACTTTATGATTTTTTTACTTTAGCTTGCATATTCACGTAGTGTCATATCTAAGCTAAAGTTGGGGATAAATGTATCATCTTAAAATGGAAGCACTTCCATTTTGATAGGTTTATCACCCTCATTCAGTATGTTATCATATTATATTCGCATTTAGGATACATTTTTTCTTGATTCTACATGATTAGGTGAAATTAGGGTTAGGATCTTGTGGATCCTCCTAGATTTCCTTCTCCATGGCTCTTTTCTCTAGGTAGGACCTATGTATTGGTCCTCCTAGGCCTCATCCTACTCTCTCTAGGCCTCTATGCCTTCTTAACATTCTGGAATACTCCCTCACCTTCCTAGGTCCCCGGCTGACCTAGGAATCCCACAGGTACTTTCTGGTGACCTGCCTGAAACCTTAGGTCAGGGTCGAGGTTGACCCTAACCTAGGTTAAGGTTGAGGTCAACCTTGACCTAGGTCAGGGTTGAAGTTGACCTTAACCTAGGTCAAGGGCGAGGTCGACATAGAACTCTATCAGGTGTTGGTCCCCGCTTTCAAATCTGGTACTTATCGGGGTCCAGAACTTAAAATAGGTCCCCGGGCTCTGATGCGGAAGTGTTTTCTTAGATATTTGAATTAATATATTCCCTCCTTGGTTGGTGATTGTAATTGGACTATGATTCTAGGTGAAATTTGAATTTGGGTCCCTTGCATTGCCCTAGGAGGTCTATGTTGAGATCTCTATATAAACACTCTCTTTTGCCTTCATTTGATCATGAAAGAAAATAAGGAGATGACATGATGAAATGATGATGCAAACAAGCAAGAGGATGATATAGAAGAACAAGCTAGGAAGACATATCATATTTCAATCAAGCATTTTTTAGGACAAGCCATTGTGGACCTTTATTGAAGCAAGGAGGCACTCTCTTTTCTCAGCATTCAAGCATTCAAAGGACATTATCATGGGGTAGCAATTACGGATTGTGATTTGATGGGAATAATTTAGCCTTGGGGGCTTGGTATGCTTTCTTTTTCATATTCAAATCTATTCATTGCTTTCTCATTTCTATGTTATGTTAGGATTGTTAATCTAGAAGATTAGATCTTGATATTGCATATTTAAAGAATTTTTTGAAAAGAGCAATACACACACACATACATTCTATATTCGGCTATTCATGGAGGTGGAGATCACCAAAATGGGGGTTTAACTAAGGAAAAACCTTATATAGCCACCCCAAAACCCCTCTTTTTAGATATTTGCAAGTGTTTTATTCAGGAGTTATAGGAACAGAACAGCAGATCTGAGACCAGATTTGGATACCCTTTTTGGCAAACTATCGGGATCTGCAAACAGATTTTCTATTGATGCTGTGTAGGTTAGGGTCGACATTATTGGGTCAAGGGTGACATTTGTGGGTCAAGGTGGACCTTTTTCATAAGACAACATCAGATCGGAAAAATATTCCTGGGTTTTGTTTGTCTCTACGTTCTGGTTCCGAGTCATACTTTAGATTTTCCAAAAATTCAATATAGGCTTCAAAAAATGGGTTTTTTAGATCTGTTATATTATGAGGTAAGTATCTTACTCCACTATTATTTTCAAGTTTTCCTCCATTTCTTATCATAATAATTAAATTTAAAAGACTAAAATTGGACTTAGGATCTCTTTCTTTATGCAATTCTCATTATGCAAATCTTACTTAGGAGATCCTTCAAAACCCAAATTTAGATCTTACACCTGGCTAGCTCTGTCTATAAGCTGCTCAATATTTCCTAAGTTGTAGCTAGAAATCCTTGTAGCCTCTAGATCTTTTCTTGTGTGCTCACCTCAGTCGCTTGAGATATCACTAGCAAGCCTTTTACCCTACCTAGTTTAGTCTGAAGACTGTCCCTCTCAACTACCACTGTATCATACACGTCCTGGGCTATGTTCCTAGCTGGTGGTCCCTGTACCTATGGCCCCTGTCCCTATGGTCCCTTTGGATGATTCGATGGCCCTTGAGGTACCTGATCCTATCCTCGGTCTTTTACCTATGCACCTGGGACTATGGGAGGTTGCCTCCCTACTAGTATCTCCACCTGTTCTCTCAATCTCTGTGTTGCCACCCTAGGCCGGACTCTCCTCCCCTGGCCCCTCCTCCATCCTTTTCATCATCACCATCACCATCCTTTCCTCCTCCATCCCATCCATCTCTCAGCTACTCAATCCTCCTGCACTATCCCTGGCACTGTCAACCTGATCGGTCTATGTGCTACCCACCACTAAGTGTATGTTGGGACTACACCTACATCCTATAGAGACTCCCGTACCCTGATCCATGGGACCTCTATCATACCCATAAAAAATGCTTGTGCTATGCGGGGATCTACTCACATCCCCACATGCTACCCACCTCTTGGGTCACCAGTGGATGTGGGAACCCATCTGGAACTGCCTCCTAGACCTGTCCCATCTATCTCCATACCCTAGACGACATGTACCTAGAGATCATATATGTTGTCCTCCCGATCAACTAGCAGTCGGTCTAAAAAAATCTCATGTAATACAAGTCATAAAACTCATCCTCTACGTACCTATCTTGCTATTGGATCTCATGTCCTGAGGCCTTGCACCCTGCATACGATGCCCACTATATATCCCCCATCTCATCAAGTCTCTGTTGCAAGTAACCAACTAAATCTGTGGCCTCATAACTAATCGGTGGCTGGTACCTGCATACAAATGGATCATAAGCCGCTCTAGTCTCTCAAGTCCTAATAAGTTGTATGACCGCAATGTGCTCCCATGCCCATACAAGAAGAAGCATGCATCTTGGACCTAGTTCCCTACCCTTATGGTAGACACACATGTGTAGATCATAATAGAGCTGCCCAAGAATAGTGTATCCCCAGCAGTACTGGTCTCCGTCCTCCACCATGCTACTGAGAACTCAAGCCCAACCTATAGGGAATCCCTTGCCTGCATGATCAGGCATCAATCAACCTCCTATCAATCAGGCCAAGTATAAAGCCACCCACCGCAACCGTGGCTCCATCACCATAGCTCTTGACTAGGACATCCAATGTCATGTAGTAGGCAGATCTACATACCTCCACCCAAATGCCATCTCCATGTATGGCTCTGAACCCTTGAAGTAGTACTTGAGTATCAGCCCCCGAATAGGCACTTTGTAGATCCTCCACACATTGTAGAGGGTGATAGTAGCTTCCCCTGTCAGGAAGTGAAAGGTCGAAGTGGTACTATGCCACCTCTCAATCAAAGAAAACATGAGCACATTATGTGCTCTCCGATGTGGTCAATGACATACATGCTCTAGCCCGCATAGTGTGATGATCCCCCACTTAGCCATAGTCAGCTCCTGCTCCAGCACCATAGTCACTGGGTAGCATTCCCTTGCCTGGAAGGTGATGGTATCCTCCTGCATCTAGCAAGTTCATGTCAGACATCAGATAGAATTCTGGGGCATCAAAAAATGTCCTAGGCCCATTCGAGGCATCGAAACATGCTCCTAGGCCCTTGTCTTTCCTCTTCTTCCTCTTTTTTCTTCTATTTTTGGGTCAATCCACGCAGACGATGGTTGACCCTCGCAGATGGAGGACTTTCATAGTCGCCAGTCTGCAGAGCCGGTGATCTTCGTAGATGGAAGTCTGCGGAGATGAAATTTTATGTCATCGCCTCTTTTCCACGTAGATGACAAAGTTCTAACTCTGTCATCTCTGCTGCACATTCCCCCTCTTTTTCTGCCCTTGCAGACAGAGATCAAGAAATCTCTATCTGTGTAGCCGCTGATCTATGATCGGTTATCTACGTTGTGTGCCAGCTTTTGGATGCATTTATGACACCCTAGACATCTAAAAAAGCATTAAATGCATAATAGATTTGGAGGTGTTTGACTACTCACTGGTGGTCCCACATCTGTTGGTCGCTGGTGAACCTGAATGCACTCTCCAAGCTATACTCACTCTTGCTCTCCTACCATCGCTCTCCTATTCTTCTCTTTTTTAGCTCTTTGTGAGTGAAAATGACTTGTCTATGGCCCCAGTGGACTATTTATAGCCCCTTGGGACCCATTTCTTCCATCTTTCTCCCCATTCCCCATTCTGGTCCCCATTTTTCCTCCCTTTTTCATGGACACACCATGCAATTGGTCTTCTTTCCCCATTTTCTTGCCTTTTTTGAGAAAATTTTATTAAAATTTTTTATTTTTTCCTATTATTTTCTCGAGGGGGCACACTCCTCCGCTCTCACTACCGTAGGTTTTCTTGACCTCTCTAGGGCATCTTATTTTCTTTTCTTTGACACAACGCCACTTTTGACACCGTATCAAAGAGGGGAAAAATGTAGACGTCTAAAATCATCCTTATATTAATTTAATTAATATTCCCTTAGCATTATAATTAATTATATTTATTTAATTAAATTTAATTAATTAAATGTAATTCACTTGCCTTAGTATTTAAATTTAATTTAAATACTACCCCTTTTGATTTATTGAATTTTATTTAAATACATTTCCCTTCATAAGTCCCCTTTAAATAATTTTTTAATTTATTTATTCCTCCACATGACTTAAATTCTACTAAACCAAATTAATCTAAATTTTAAATTTAGATTAAGCTAATTTGAACCTAGATCCTACCCTACCTCACATCACTCTCACCAAATAGACCTATAGGCTAATTTCTTGATTCCTACACATATTAGTCCTAATTATTTGCTCACACATGTGTGAGCAAATTTCCGAAAATCACATTTTTCTAAATAATCCTTATTTGGTGCCAACAAGGTTTCTTACACCCATGATGACACCTTCTTACACTTTCTAAAAGTGTTCTATTGGCCCAAATATCTTACACCTCTTACAAGATCTTTCACATGTGTACTTTAAGTACACTTTGACCCATCACATCCAAAGTTGCTCACACATGTGTGAGAAAATTGAGCCTCTTGCATGGCTTATGTGTCCCTCATGTGGTACCTATGTGGATGCCACATGAGCTCCACCTCATCTAAGCCCTCTTTCTCCTCCAAAAAAATCTATAAATAGAGGTCATTTTCAAGAGAAAATCATCTCTCTTTTATGCATTGTTATCATGCTAGTTTAGTTCTAGACCAATTTAGCATTTTTCTTAGTATATTAGTTCTTAGTTCATGCTTGTTTCATTTTGAATCTAGATATCACATCTTAGGTCCATAATTGAATGAATCTTAGCTTAGATCTTGCATATCATCCTAGTTTAGTTATTGAATCTTCATCATAGTGTAGTCTTACATTTGCAATCATGGTGAGATCTCGAGACAAGTTCTCAATACTTGTTTCTTGAGTTCCTCACTCATTTTAGTCATTTAGCTTTCATCTTTAATCATCAAGTGGGATTAGTATATTGTGTTGGGAGAGCACACCCATAAATTTCTCTAAGAGCAAATCAACAAGGCATTGGGTTCCCTTATTCAGCTCATCGGAGGTTATGATGGAGTCTCTTATTTTCGTAGTATGATTTTAGACATGTTAGTGTAGTTGATTGATTTATACCTCTAACATTTTCATGTCTGAGCATGCTCCCAACAGGTTAGATTCCAACATATATAGACACTAGGTCCTCTTCCACCAAATCTTCCTCTACTGTTAGATCTCCTTCCTCTGAAATTGCCTCTACTATTGTTCTCTCCTTCTGACTCATGGCTAATAAACTCCCCTTGACTTCTTTGGAATGATCCTCTACTATTGAATCTACCTCTTCCTCTGAATTTATTCCCTCTACTCCTATTATTTTTTTCTCCTCTCCTCTTTTGCTTTTCTTCAATTTTCAGTGCCATTTGAAAACACTTGTGTACTAATTCAGGGTTGAATAAGCTCATTTCATCTTGAATACTGTATTTCAATCCATTTGTGTACCTTGCAAGCTTGTGCTTCTCACTTTCAGGGACCCTGGCCTTCAAGGTCATTTTGTGAAATTCTTCAGTATACCTATTTACATCAAGGTCCTTCTGTCTTAGATTTTGTAACTTTTTATGGAGGGTGATCTCGTAGTCTTCTGGTACAAATTTCTTCTTGACTTCCAGCAACATCTTCTTCCATGTTGAAATAGGGTTCCTCCCTTCTTCTACCCTTTCATTTTGTAGAAAATTCCACCAATTTAATGCAAGGCCTTTCATTCTAGATTTTGCAACTTTAACCTTCTGATTCTCAGAGATGTTGTCATATTCAAAGTAGCTCTCCAAAGCTTCTACCCAATCCATGCATTCTTCAGGATCCATTTTCCCAAAAAACATGGGCATGTCTAATTTTTGATCTCTTCTTCCAACTCTTTCAAGAGCTTCAAGAAGTTTTAATTGTTCTGCAGGCATGTTCTTTGTCTCATCTTTCTCTGTATCTTCTTCTTCTTCTTCAGAATCTTCTTCCTCCTCCTTCTCTACTTGGAGGTCCTTCAAATTTCTTATCTCCTCTTCCATTTTCTTGTTCTTGGCTACTTGTTCTCTGACAATCTTAGCCAATTCCACATTAGTGATTCTAGTAGGAACTTCCTCTCCTTGAGAGTCTTCTGTTCTGTCACCCATTCTTCACTCCTTCCAAGATCTTAGCAGGCTCTGCTACCACCTGATCTAGAGTGCACTACATGAATATCTTGATGGGATCTAACTCCTTCTTGGTTCTTCAAGTTTCTTTCTTGATCACTCCAACTCCATAAATGTCTTCTACAGATGCCTCCTAACTTGTCTAAGGGTTCAATACCCTTCCAAAATCTTACTTTGACTACCCAAAGTAATATATAGAACACTGCAATTTCCCCTTTAGGGACAATTTCCCTAAATCAAACACAAAGGCATAAACCTTCACCAGAGACTTGGATCTACTAATCTAGGTGATTGAATACTTCAAATAGAACTCAGAGGTCAAGAATCCACCAATGAATTTGGTCTTGTAGACCCTAGGATAGTCAAACCCTAAATGGCCTAGGATTCCTTGTAGCCCTAACCAGAGGGTTTTTTGTACTTAACTTTCAACTGTAGAAGGATCCAACAGATCTAGTTGCATTTCTAGACACCCGTTATGGAGTTCACAAACCCCTCAAATCCTTATAACCTAACTCCACTCCTGCACCCTTGAACTCTCACAAAGCACACAAGCCTAATTAGTTACTTTAGGCTTGGTTTGTTAAGTAAGTGGTTGAAGGTGGGATCATGGATTAAATGCAGAGACTTAGATGACTTCCCATACCCAAAAATAATCTAGATCCACTCTTGGTTTGATCCTTGCAAACATCTATTGCACATGCATGTGACTGTACCAAAAAGCCAGGCTAATTACATAGAGCTAATTAGCCTAGGGCTTGGTCTCATAAATAGTAGGACTAATTTTGAGTGTCTAATCTTTAGGATTCTTGAATAACATGATCCTAACTTGTATTTTCCAAGTGGCCAAGAAGATCCACTGGATAAATATCAAGTTAGGATCACATTTTTGTGACTGACCTAGAAAACCTTGGTTTCTCAGATAGTGACCAAGTAAAATCTATAACTTTCAACAAACGTAACAAAAATACTTCAAACCAACTGGAATGCTTAATAAACTCAGGACATCACAAATATTTGCAACTAGATCCATAAGTGAATCTGTACTAGGTCGTACACTATTAAAATAACTCAAAACACTCTTATATTTCCTCCTCTGAACATCAAGCTCCGTACACTGTCAGTTCTCTTCTTCATGGAAGGCATCTTATAACCTAATAGAATCATCTAGGCATTAAAGATGCTTCAAGAAGTTGGTATGATCTATTACAAAGAAGATGTCATTCTTCGAGCAATATTTTGCAAAGTTTCTCATGCAACATTTTGCAAAAAGACAACTTTTTGGCAACATGAGGGAAAGTTGCTATTTTGGGAAAATGACAACCTTGCCAACCTCCAAGGGTGTGGAAGAGGTTCAAGACAAGACAAGAACCTAATCTAAGGACTTAAAACATAACTTTCTAATCAAAAACTAAAACACACTAAAGATTAACATGGTCTAACTATGGCTTCAGGAACCTAGGATTATAACTCACCTTTGGTCCTTCACCTTGTGTGCTAAAATGTTGACACACTTCTATGAATCATTTCATCCAAGGTTGCTCAAGAATGAGGGCTCAAATATCGATCCATAGCTCTCTAGTCATGGAGTGAAAAGGTTTGAAATGGAGGCCCTCAGATTGACCTAGTTAGTGCCCATGCAAGTACACCATGAAATGAGAGATTCAATGCATGAAAATGAGATCTACCCTATATGATAACAATGCATGAAAGAAAATTAATCTAAATGATAACAATGCATGATTAATATATGAAAGGAGATACAAATGCAAGATTAATCTATGAAAATAAACATGAATCTAATCTACATGAGGAGCCATGAATGCAAGAATAATGAGACAAGAAGAGAGAAGTTGCAATATTCAAGCTCAAGTGCTCAAATCCTCCAAAATTGCTCTCCAAACCTGCAACATAACAATACTAAAAACTCTAATATGATTGATGATTATCAAATGAGAAAGAGAGATTTCCTTATATAGGAAAGTGAATGGTTGAGATTAAGAGGCAAAAAGAATTGATCAATGGTTGAGATTAAGAGGCAAAAACCCACCACTTAGGAAGATGTGAAGAAAAAGGGATTATTATTTAATTTATTACCTTTTTCATCAAATAAAGTGCTTTAAGTGGGGATTTTTATTTATTTAATTAAAAAAAGGGGTTTTTTTTATAATTAAATAAATTAGAAGAATTTTATTTAATTAAATGGGAGGAATTGAATTTAATTAAATAAGAGAAATTTTATTTAATTAAAAGGGAGAAATTTACTTTAATTAAATAAGATAAATTTTAT
>MU227162.1:0-15781 GCA_018584345.1 Thuja plicata
CTACCCATTACCTCAAATACACAAAGTAAGTATATACACATCTCAAAGCTAATCAAATAAAGGTATACATATAGACCTACTAACTTCACAACCTATTTTGTATACCTACAACAAATCCAAATTAGGAAGAGATAGATCAGACCTAAACTCACAAAGAGATAAGTTTAAGATATAAATATAAACATGATTAAGGAGAAACTGTCATTCCCACACAATTAATTATGTCATCATCCTCACACACTTTAAATCACATCATAATAGAGAAGATCAAAAACCTTGCCAAAACACATAAGTTTAAATCCATACCCGCGATTGTATAACACAATACAGATAAATATAGATATAAAATCGTAGAGATCCCCTTAATAACATCACCTCTCAAATTACTTAGGTTTGAAGATTCAGCATAAGAACACTGACTACATACGAATTTGCAGAGGGTTTTATAAATTACAACTCATATCAAGGGGCAATCAGACATAATACTCATAATAAGTTTTAGTTACGGGACTATAATATCGGATGAACATAAAATCAACAAAACAATTACGAAGATCCCCAAACTACTATCTTGTCATTCCTATACGCATACGTAATACTTGCTAGAGGCTTGAAAACTAAAGAAAGTATACATAGACTATCAAATAGTAATAAAGAAAGTAAAGTAATACTTGCTAGAGGCTTGAAAACTAAAGTAACCTTTGAATCTTAAAATAAGCAGAAAACAACTTTGGATATTTTTAATGAAGATAAACCGAGATTAAGATAAACTCCAGGACTTAAGTTCTCTTTCCAAATCTAAAAATATTAAATAATAAAAACAACAAAATTAATTGTTATGCAGAAATAGTATAAAATGGATTCTCTAATGAGATATTTGCGCCAACACCCACTAAAATAAAGAAAACACTCTTGAAAGCAATGAACAAGGATTAATGAACGAGCAACAACAGTAAACCACTATAAATTGCTCTTAATAGTGTAGTAAGAAAAGATTAAATACATTTCAAAATATAGTCTTCTTTGATGGATTAAATGTAAATTATCATTGCATAATTAGGTATATACTAACAATGATCTTAGTGTAAGGATCGAGATGTTGCAGGATACATATATTAGTCAGAATAACGAAAGGAAAAGACTCACCTATGTACCCAGGCATTGAGCATCAAGAACTAGAATGCATCAGAAAGAAGAAATATAATGCATTCTAACCTCCTAACCAATTTCAAAAAAGGGAAGAGAAAATATGAAAAGCCAATTCAGCGAGGACACAATTTCAAATAAGGAAACTACTGTAAATGAAGGAATGCCTTCATAAAGTTTTGTAAATGAGGAAATGTCCTCATAAGAAATTAAATGTACCTTAATGATCTGGACCTCGGTCCCAGGCAAGACTGGAGGTTTTCTTCTCCATTCTTTCCTACCAGTGCCCGCAATGAATGGAGACTACTATAAATACTTTAAAATTAATAGAATATATTGGCCTTGGCCTTTTACCGATAAAAAAAAAAATCATTCTTAAACTCTCTATCCTGTAAACCATGATTTCTAAAGAAAACAACAAATAATCTTTTCTATATTATTCTACAAAACTTATATAAATCCCCTATTTTTACCCCAAAAAGAATCTCTCTAATCACAAAAAAACTTTCTAGAAGGAAGAGCATTAAAATCCAAACAAACAAAGAACACTACCTCAATTCTAAACCTCGTTTCCTCAACAACCAAGGCCTTCAATATATATTCATTCAGAGAGATGAAGAAAATTTTAGGGGAAAATGAGTCCTTACCAAATTCTCCTCCTTCAGGGTTTCCATCTTTGAGGATGCTTCCCCTTCTGTCTCCCATTAGGTTCATCCCTAAAAATCTATTACAAGGTGTAATAGAATACAAATTTGATGGAGATATAGAAAATGGATGTGTGTTGGGATGTGGGAATATAGGATTTCCTCCTTTACCCTAAATTCATAAAGGGAAGATCCAAATTGATTAACCCTAAAGAAAGGATCAATGCATAAATGAATCAACCTATTAAGAATAAAAATAAAGAGCAAAACCCTAGGTTCCATTTTATAGAAAAGAGTGTGTAATAGATCTAGAAAGATTGAAAATTTAATTAAAATAATTTAGAAGACAAATACTGACCTCAAAATGCAAAAGATACGAAGAATGCTATTTTCGGGTGTCTGCACTGAGTTTTTGGAAATTCTGCAACCGGATCGAGTAAAGAAACACAGAGATGAAGAAAACCCATAAATCTTTGTTGGATCTGGCTTAGGTTGACTTTGACCCAAAATAGAATGTCACCTTTGACCTGCACAGTCTGACAAAAAATCTATTTCTGGATCCTGAAAATTTGCCGAAAAGGGTATCCAGATTTGCACTTTAATTCTTTGTTCCAAACCTGTTCCTGCAAGAAAAATGATTTTGTTGGTTGGGGAAGGGGTTTGCCTTAGTCAAACCCCAATTTAGGAATTAACCTTGAAATCAATAATTGAAAATAGAGAATGCTAGCAAGTAGTTGAAGTAGATCTAACAATGAAGCTATGATAATAGATATGCAATTATACTTTGAATGTAAACAAGTATGTTAATATGAAAGCTTTTGACTCAGCATAAAAAACCATAAATGTAACTCAAAACCTCCATGATTGTATGCTTGGAATCCACCTTGAAAGAAGAATGAATGAATCTTGAGGATGCACAAAGGATCTTGAAGGAAAATCACACCATCATGTTGGATAGATCTAGGGTTTGAATGATGAATCTTGAATGCTTGAACCAAATCCCTTCAAAGGCTTGAATGCTTGAATCCTTGATCTTCAATGGAGAACTTGGATGCTTGAAAGTATGTAGAACAATTGATGCTTGATGATGACGATGATAATTGCTTGGGAATCGCTTAGGTGAAAATGCTTGAGAGTTCTTAGAATTACTTAGGAGTTGTTAGTTCAAAATGAGAGGAGAAGGCTTCCTTTTATACAAATCTAGGGCACAAACTTATAGAGAGGCCGACATAGGAGAATTAAATTCCAATTAGGCCTATACCCCTAGAAGTGGACCTATATTATTTATATAATTTGAAGAGTCATTACTTCGGAGACCAAAACAGCCGACCTGGAAGTGGGAAATGAACTTTTGAATGTCCCCCGACAGTCGACAAACTTTCCAATTGGGAAGGGGGACTTGGATCAAAGTCAAGGTCGACCCTAACCTAGGCCTAGGTCAAGGTCAAGGTCGACCTTGACCCAGGGAGTCAGGACCCCTGGAAAATGTGCTAGATGGGAAAAATAGTGCCGGAGAAGCCCAATCAGGGTCCTAAACAGGCACAAAAGATGCAGAAAGGGCAGAAATGAGAGGACAACATGATGATGGCCTAAAACACCCCCTAAGGAGGCCTAAACATTCTTAACATGCAAGTGCTTCCATTTTAAGATGATACACATGCCAATATCTTATCTAAGACCATTTTTATTCCTCTATAAAACTCGACTACGGGTGGACAAAATTCTTTTGAATCCACAATGAGAGCTTCCCTGAACGATGACTTTTGAATAATACTTTCTATGTTATCATTTCCATCTTTGCTATTATGAAGGGTATTATTTATTGGCTCATTTATGCAACCCTTGTATAGTTTGTCCCATCTCTCATGAGCCGAGGGCTCGAGAGAACTAAAAAGGCTTATACACTTAGAATTAAATGGTAACCAAGTCACATAAAATGAGGTTGTATAGGGTATGAACTCACTATCCTCAAAAAAGGTGGCAAAACAAAACAATATAAGAAAAAAGGAATCAAACACTAGCCATAGGGTTAGTTAAAAAATAGAAGGCCTACCAAATTGGATTCAAAATCTTACAAGATTAAATAATTAAAATAAGCAAGACAATGTCTTCCAACAACGAAAGCAATAAGAAAAAGGAATCTGAGCACGAAAGATAGCACTACTCAGAGATCACATCAGGGAAAACATAACTCCCAGGGTATCAATGGCGAATGACCCTTAAGCTCCTAGAGCTTTGCACTCACTTTCCTTCCAATGCTCCACCTCTCGACCAACTTGACTATTATATCTATTGAATTTCTTATTGGAATATATAAATTACTCTTTCTCTTATTTTATAACAAATCTAGAGAATTTCAAGCTATATTTAAAAAACAGTAAAACTACTATAATCATAAAAGAGGAAAACAAATGTTTTTGATCCCCTACTAATAACAACAACATGGTATGAATGTGGAGTCATTTTGTCAATAATTAACTAGAGAAAATGAAGATAAAATAGAGATTTCAAGAGATAAAGAAAACCAAAAAGGATACATAATCATACAAGAAAAAATAAAGACAACAAAACGTACAAAATATACCATAAGAAATTTATAAAGGAGAAAATATTAACAAAAAATAATACTTAACTTTATACTAATATACTTGTACATCTATCATTTATTAATTTCAACTAATTTAAAATTATGTATGAAGACAAAGAATAATACGGGGAAAGTTTATTTTCCTTTATAAATGTATATTAAAAAAAAATATTCCCACCCCTTTGTATCATAAAAATAGCCTTTTGGATTGCATCGTGCGTCTACGTCACCGTCCATGGATGATTAATTGACAACCTTAGGTGGTGGGGGACCCCAGACAGAAGCTTAAAGAATAATTGAAGCCTGATCACGATCGTGGAGTATAAAAGCCAAAAAGCTACACAAGGGTTTGCAATGCTGGTAAGGGCGCGGGTAATTCCACTTTTGGCGTATGCGGGCAGCTCAGCTCTGCAAGAGGGGAATGTTAATGGCAGCCACTTTGATGGCATACATAACCTTAATTCTCCACAAATATAAGCAGAAATAGTTTTACTCCGCTCCTCAACATTGCATAAATGCTGTGGTGTGCTCTTGCGGGCTTCAGAGGCGTGGGCTCGTGTTAATCTAAATTTCAGGTAGCAGGTACGCTGCGAATTTGATTTCGTTGTTTTTCTAAAAACCACTGTTTTGTACTTGTAACGAAATTGTATTCCAGTACCCTTCAAACAATGGATTTCGTTACACGGATTTGTGTTTGATGCACTTATGCTAAAATTTCCTCCGAATTTTGGTTGAGTCGTGAGTAAATCTTGACTCTTTGGCATGCCATGTTTTCTTAATGATGGAGTCATGCTATGGTGCTCTCTATGTACAATAATTATGTGGATATCACTGTACCAGTATCAGCTTTTGTTCTTTTCAGTAGTTAATTAGGCGTACTGTTTCGGAATCGATATTATGTGCCCTGGACTGTTTCCACTTCCCATGTTCAGCATGATATAGTAATGCACTAAAGACTTTGACCTCTTTTTTCATTTTCTCGTTGCAGTTAAAGTCTTGATTGGAAAAGTTTGAGTTGAAGAAAAATGGAATTATCATCTCGAGGTAGCAGCAATCTGGAGATGTATTTACCAAATTACAAGCTTGGAAAGACTCTCGGGATTGGCTCTTTTGGGAAAGTGAAGATTGCAGAACACGCTTTGACAGGACATAAGGTTGCCATAAAGATCCTTAATCGCAGGAAGATAAGAAACATGGATATGGAGGAAAAAGGTGTGTAGCTTACTTGAATACGAACCTTTGTTGTGACATGTGGTATTAATAAAATAGTGGCTTTTTCTCAGTCACAGATAAAATTGGGAGAGCATACATTTTTTTTGGGCAGTTGTAATTTGTATTCATGTACCTTTTTTGTTGCTGGATGGAGCTTCCTTTTGATATATCATATATGTTATTTGTTTGCTGCTTTAGTTTGTGTTCTGTAGAAACTATATGAACGTGTTGTATGCAATCAACGGAGCTTTGATGACATCTAGTTACTTCACTTTTGTTAGCTTTTAACCGATCTGCCCCAATTTAAAAAAATCAATATCTCCAAAACCTGTGTTTTGGGTGGCATTGACATAGTTGCTGATGGCAATGATCTTTGTGTAATGAACTCAGTAGTTTCTCTGGGATACTATAGAAGAGATTGTTGATCCAGAACAAAGAAAAAATGTATGTTAGAAATTTAATTTATAACAAATAGAGCCACACAGATCCTAATGATTGATGTAGAAGATTAGATTTAATTTTTTTTAAGAAGCCCATTTTCAGCATTGCATCTAAATATAGAAGAGAGCTTCATAGTCTAGGTATTGTTAGGTGCTATGTAATAATGGTTCTTTAATTTGTTCTGAGTGTGCTGGACAAGTACTTGATCCATTACAGTTTGTTTCCATTCACTATTCAGAGTGGTTCATCTGAGAGTCCTTGATGTTCTGTGTGTCTTAATTCATTTAAATTATTTACTAATAAGGCGGTGAACTAAAATCTAAAAAACAAATTCCTGAATTGAAAAGTTAAAATCTGGAATTTCTAGATACAAAGACTGTAAGAAAAATCTGTAAAACAAAATTGTAGGGGAAAAAAGGTATGTTGTATTATGATGGGTATACAAAGCAGCCAAATATTTTGGGCGAGACATTCTGAATTCTGAAGCGATATTTATCTTCATTTATATACCAATAAAATGAAACATTATCTGAAAATAAAATTCTGGATTAGAAAATTAAAATCTAGAGATTCTAGAAATAAGATTGCCTGAAAAATTTGCAATTCAAGATCGTCGGAGAAAAGGTTCTTTGGTATTATGATGGGTACACAGAGCTGCCAAAGCTCTTAGGTGAGGCATTCTAAATTCTGAAGGGAGACCAATGTTTAATGTATTAATTGGCTAGTGTGGCAAGATCACACAATTTTGAAAAAATAAAACATTCTATATAAGTTGTTTCAATAAATCTCGCCACACTTACAGGATAGGAAGTTTGATCGTTCTAATGTCTTCATTTTAAAATTTTATAATGTTTTTAATTGTTTGGTATTTCCCAATTTTATGCCCTCCATTTTGGTGTTTGTGGCATTGCAGCGTGATTTGTTTTAAATGCATCTGAAAATTGTGCTATTTTAGGGTTTCTATATCTTGCATGGAATTGATATGGGAAGCTTAGTTACTTGTAGAATCACATGGGTATGACAAACTTTTGGCAGAATTGTTTCGGCATGAAAAAGCCAACCCCTAACCGAATCTGCTAGCATTTTTTGCTCGCTTCTGATTCTGGGACATTTTGTACTTAGAATTGGCTGGTAAGGATGCTGATTCAGCAACTTAGACTTTAATTATAAGAGACCTTATGTTATATTTTGACTTTATTGGAGACATTCTATATTATAATTTCATGTTATAATATCCTTTTGTGACATTATGCCCCTCTTAATATATTATTTTAATCCCATTTCCATAGTGCAAAATTTCCAAAACTCTTGAAAATTATATGATAGGTGTTTTGGATTTCAGCTTGGCTTAATCTTGGAAAAGGCAACGTTACATCTGTATTTAGAGTCTAGAGTCCTAGACACACCCCCAAGGATGAGTTTCCTTAAGAAAAAAGACCAATTCTTGCATTATCATTCTAAATCAATCTTCGTCACAGTGTTTCAAAACTTACCGAGTGCCCGCTTCACTCATAAGTAGTTTTAACAGCTGAGTAAGTTGCCCTCAGACTTGCTGGACCCGGAAAACACTGAAAAGAAGTGGGAAAACATTCAAAAAATACATCTAAAATAGGTGCTGAAAACCTGCAAACCTTGCCTACAGGCTGCAAAAAACATCCAAAACGTTCTTGAAGCTGCCTCTAATGTGCAATTCAGTGTGCTTGAAACATGGCAATTAAATAACCCCAGTAAAAAGAAGACTAGTTCTCTTTTTTTGGTTCTACTCTGTCAAACTTGCTTGACACAGACAGTTGATATCACTAGCATGCTCATAATGACCAAGCATTGTAAATATTTGTTGGTGTAATTAAATATTCACTAATTACACTTTACTTAAGTTTACTTATGATAATGCATTTGCATATTAGTTGTCATGTAGACACATAGGAGTTTGCATTTCATTTTAGCACATGGTGTAGGAAAAATTCACTTGAGATGGAGTTAGTTGTTATCTCATTCCACTTTATGTGTGAGATCCACCTTTAGTGCTCTTAGCACATTATCATCCTCTCATTGTTGCATATGTTTGCACATACTTCATTGTACAATGGAGGATGATCCACCTTTGGTGGACATGTGATTCCACCTTGTGTGGTCGATAGCTTATCATCTCCTTATCATGTAGTCTTATTGCATTGCCTATATATTCAGGCACTTCTACATTGTATTTATATATTATTGTTTGATTATTGATCATCATTGAATCCAGTCAATTGAGGATCATATCATTTTGTCTCTCTTGTTTGTGCTATCAATTGAGCTTCTAGATCTTGGCATTTAATTCTTTGCCTTAGGCAAATTCTTACAATATTAAATGCTAAACAAAATGTAAACTCAGGTCATAATTACCAATTTGTAGTGCTAGGAAAGCAGAAATCTCAAAAGAGAAGTATAAACTTCCTAATGGTTATCCCAGACAGCCCAGGTTTCAAACTTAAACAGTAATTTACGCTTAGATCATCATGGACTACAATCTCAATAACTTCAATGATATGATGTTTCCAAGAAATTAATCTCTTAATTGAACAGTAAGGGTAAACTGTATCAGTTTGAGTTGTCCTTATGCACAAGATGCTACACTTGCCTCCTTATCCACTATGCAGGTCAGCTCTAACAGCCAGCAGAACTGGCCTCTATACTCTGTTCAGGAATATTGTGGTGAGCCCCAATGGTAAGGGACTCATCACTGTTGATAACCAAATTGCCCATGGATAGTTGGTGATCTGAAAATTTAGATTTGGATTAGGCTTCTGCAGAGAATACTAAGTTTAAATGGCCCAATGCCCAGATAGGGTTTTTGTCCCACCTAGAGCCTGTCCCTAACTGGGGGTTTTAGCCTAGTTCAGAGTAAAATTGCACAGCGATTTTGAATGGAAGAACAATGGATGCTTTCAAAAAAATAAACTCGCCTTCCTTTATACCTTTTTGAATGTGGATATGCAAGTAGGTCGACACTGTTTGATGCAAGGCCAGGTTGGCCCCCAAAATTAAATCTTATTTTTATTATAATAATAATAATAATTTTATAAATTATTGTTTTATTATAAGAGTGTTTACGAACACTTTTTATTATTAAAATAATAGAGTGTAATGTGCCTAAGCTGGGGGAACATGATAATCCTCCCATACCAAGTATTGCTTGCGTTCAAGCAATTTCAAATTCTGATGGTCAAGGATTTCAGCTCCATCCCATGTGGGCATTACAATCCACTCTTCCCAAAGATTGCTTGTCCTCAAGCAATGCAAACTCAACTCCAAAATCACTAGACTTATCCACATTGAAACCAAATGTGATCCTTGGGTCCCAAGTCAATTTAGGAGGTCTGTAGCTCCATCTGCTCAAAGCACTGTCCTGTTGTGTACCTGCACAAGTGACCTTCTGAAATCCACCTGTAAGAAGAGCAATCACACACTACAAAAACTTGATCAATTCCTTAGAGAATTACTTTTCAAGAACACCAATCTGTGGCACCATAGGAGTAAGCTCAAGAAAGTTAACATTAACTCTCTCATTTCCAACACCTTGCGCTCCCCAATAATACTTGTCACTGAAATTTAATCTGCTGTCCCAAACATTTGTGCAAGCTGAATATGAGCATTATTTGGTGCCTGAACACCCAACCTACACTGAAATTGGGGAGCCAAACCTGCCATTGTCTTTATCCAAGTCCCAAAACTAACCCTTCCGATGAGCTGATTTGACTGAAATTGATCAAATATGCAGTTGTTCAAGTCTGATTTTTCAAAATACATCACCTGTAAAGAAAAACAATTGCTGCAATACTGAATAACCTTGGCCAAAATGAAATTTCTGATCATTTCCTTGGCTGGAAATGTCTTTTCTAAAGTCACCAACTTTGTAGGATACCAAGTTTTGCTCATAATTTCTCTCTAGTCCAGTTGTAGGAGCTTAAATGGACTAATATGATGATTGAGTAAAGGAGTAACATCAGCATTATTATCGTTTTTTGGGTCTATAACTCCTCATGGTATGCTCTTCCATAATCATTAGTCCCCGATAGCCCATGAAAGGGATATTGTACATAACCACTTATTCTAAAAGTAACTCCACCTTGTTGATGCTATGCTACTCTAATTTCCATGTAGTTTCAATACCAATGGTATCTGTTGTGACCTTTTCACACATTGCCCCATTGCAAATGGGAATCCCCTCTTTTGCTTAGTAGTTTGGTCCCCTGGCTTAGTTTTAGTTTTAGTGGTATTTGTTTTGGCTTTTAAGTCTTCTCTTTAGGAAGCGAGCAAGTCATTTATCCCGGTCTTTTAGACCTATGGGTATGAGAAGTGAAATCGAGAGTTGTCAAGAAATTGTCAAAATGTAGATGAAATGTTTTCAAGAGAGAAAGCTGTTTCTCAAATGAGAGATGCTACTTTGGTTTTCTCAACATGAAGAATTCACGAAGGCGAAAGGGAAACAGCAAGATGAAGCAATTTGGGAGTGTGAGCCATCACAATTTGAATTCCAATTGGAAATGCCAAGTGGGATGTCGAAGTTTAAATGGCTAAGTGAGGAACAAGTAAAAATTATCTAAGTTCTTGGTCAAAAAATGCAAGAAATTCAAGTGTAAGCTAAAAGAGGAGAAAACTTGCTCATTTCCAGCTAAGAGTTGGAATTCCGACCAAAATTTTGCTCATTTCCTGCTTAGTGTTGGAATTCCAACTAAAATTTTGCTCATTTCCAGCTTGGTGTTGGAATTCCAACCAAACATGAGATGCATTTCTGCCTTGCTTGTTAGAGTGCGCTCCCCTTGTTTCAGTCATTTCCAGCCTCATCATGGAATCCTGCCAATAAATGTAAGAAAAAATTGCAAGATTAAGAAAAGGTTTGGAATTGAAAATGAAAGTTCTTTGGATTGGAGATGAGATTTCCTCCCCTTGTTTCAGTCATTTCTAGCCTCATCATGGAATCCTGCCAATAAATGTAAGAAAAAATTGCAAGTTTCAAAAAAGGCTTGGACTTGAAAATGAAAGATCTTTCGATTGGACATGAGATTTCTTGTTTACAAGTTGGGTTTCAAAGAAGTGAAAAGGAAAATCCTCAAGCAAATAAGGAAAATTAGAACAAAAAAGTGAAAATTCTTGAATGAAAATGCAAAGTCAAAGAATTTCAAGTAAAAAGAAAGGATGTTTTGCTCATTTCCATCTCCTAGTTGGAAATCCGACCTGGAATTTGCTCATTTCCAGCTTGTCTTGTGAAATCTGACCAGCTTGCAAACATTTCCAGCTCCTCTCTCAAAACGCGCCCTTGAGGAAACATGACTATTTTGAGGTAATATTGCAAAAACAAGTTAAAATTTGATAAAAAATGATGAAGGTAAAGGGAAATAATAAAATATTGAAAGATGACAAATTTCCATTCAATATTGGAGGAAGAAATTTTAATGAAGGGCTTGGAAGTGATTAAAGATTCATTGCATTTTAATAGCAAACTCAAAACTTGTGCAAGTCAATTTTGCTCATTTCCAGCTTGCCTTTGGAATTCCGACCTAGAAATTGCTCATTTCCATCTCACAAGGGAAATTGCGCCCACAAAATCCAGCTGAATGTCTAAATTGCGCCCACTTCTTTGGGAAATTCCAGCTCAAGTGCTGAATCGTACTCACCTCTTGAAGGAAAAGTCCGGCTTAAACATGAATTAGTGCCCACCTGTTGAAGAAAAATCCGGCCAAATGCCTAAATGCACCCAAGAAAAATGTTAATATTTTGAAGCAAACTTGAAATTAAAGGATTAAGTTATTGTTTTGGCCAAAGTCGGCCACCTTGACTCTTTTGCAAACAAGATTTAAATCTGAATCTGGTCTAGGTCAGCCCCTTTAATGCAATTCACAAGTCCAACATAGGTGCTCAGGAAAAAGGAATTCAAAGATAAAAAATTAAATGAGGTTGGCCCTCTTGGAGGTGTCAAGGTTGCACCCCTTCAACAAGCCTCATGATTGCTATAAATGGGAGATGAATTGGATCATTTCAAACATCATTTCCAGATTGATTCAAAGCAGAAATTCAGAGCAAAGCAGCAAAATTGAGGGGCAGATCTGAGATATCAATTTGCAAGTGAAGTCTCCAATTAAATCAAAGGCGATATCATTAAGGAAAATCAGAAATAAAGAAATGCAGACTGGAAGGTGCAGATTTGCAAAGAGATTTGGGGCAGGCTTTTATCCTAGAAGGCGAAATCATCAAGGTGAAATACCACGATCTCTGCCTTATTTAAAGGTGAATTTACTGCCGACCCTAGCGATTTTGAGTGCGAATCTGTCTTCAAGGGCGAACTTTATAAGTGAATTCAAGATGCATTCAGGTTTCAGGGTGCGAAAATCAGAAGTTGTTTTGTGCAAGAAAAGGATAAAATATATAAATCATAGCAAGGATGTAAACAATTTTAGGCTATTGAAGGATAAAATTTATAAATCATAGCAAGGATGTGAACAATTCTATGCTCTTGAAGGATAAAATGTACAAATTGTTTGCAATATATTGATGTGAATCTTTTTAATTCTTGAGAATACACGTTTAATGATGATTTTCTTATAAAAACATGTTCCTTTTAACACAAGTGTTTTCTCTTTCTTTGCAAGGAATGATGATCTTTGAATGAAGATGGAAAGGGAGCTTTTACAATTCGAGGATCAAGTTTGGAGGAAGGATGATAATCAAATAAGTTCAAGCAACCAAATTACTTCACAAATGGAGATGCTACATGATTTTTGGATTTCCTTTGGAAATCCAAGTATCAATATAGAGATAATTACAACATCAAATATCAACATGGAAGACTCAACAAGGAGTTTCAAAACAAAGGCAATTTCCAAGGGCTCATCAAACATAGAAGCAGATCAAGAGTTGAAATCAAAATGGTAATAGAAATGCAAATGCAACGGTCCAAGATGACAACTACATAAGGAAGATAAAAAGTAAGGAGGTTCAAGATGAAGAAACATGAGGAAGACAATTTCAAGTTCAATGAAAGTCAAGGAGATGATCATTCAAAGGAGAAAACCACCATGAAGATTGAGTAAGCAAGGAAGTCTAAGAAAGATAGTTTCAGAAGAGTTAATCAATTTTGGAAATGTAATGCCCCCATTTTGAGTGAGCATTGGAGTTAGTGGATTTAGCCTATCATTGGGTCCTTGTAGGCTAATACTGGTGATTAGAGGACCCCGTTGTGGGTCGTGACCCCGTTTTGAGGGACTTACTATTTATAGTAAGTCAACAGTTGGTTCCACGAAGCTCATATGATTTAGAGGAGTTATATGACGCTCTCAGATTTTATTTCTGGCTTTTGGTTTGGACTCCAAGATTCTTGGAGGGAGCGTCTATTTTTAGTAAGTCACCCCGTCAGGTTCATTCATCATTTTTCATCATCAGGCTCACTCCTGTGCTATCGGATTTTAAATCTTGAACTCATAAAACAAGGACCCTATGTGTCAGAATATTGTTATTTTAATGATAGGGTTGTTTTTCATCATTAAAGTGGAAAGAAATATAATAGTTTATTATATTTCAAATGTGCACATAAAGCATAGTCTTTATGTAAGTGAAAAGTGTCTTGGAGAAGATAGGGTTCGATTTGTTATGAAGACATTATAAAGGCTTCTTGGATGAAATCGAATTCATTATGATTATCATTCTTTGAAATTGGTTTAAAAAAAAAATGGCTCTGAGTTCTGGAAATGAGGGTTTCGAAATTTCAGCAAGAAGAATTGTAAATTCTTCATGTGTCCTTACACTTTGAGTTGGATTTGATTGCCAATGAATTGTGGTTGAATTATGGCCATCTTTGGTTGAATTACGACCATCTTGGTTGATGCCTGAAGGAATTTGGGACGCTATTAATGGGAGTTGAGAGCTGGAGTGTTGGACGCCAATTTGAATGGTGCAGATTTTTGATTTTGATTGGACGTAGGGCTTCTTCTCAAGAAGCCATCACCTCTCTTAGCACTTGCGGCCAGAGTTTATTGCTGGAGCATTATCAGCCGTCCTTACTTTATCAGCTGCGACCAACAAGGTGGATGTGTAGAGGAGATTACTGGTTAAAATATCATGATTAACCCATTGCATAGTAATGTAACATTTCATTCCAATTGTAACGGTTATTGTTTTTTGCAAGCATGTCAATGAAAATATATTAATATGAAGAGATATGTGCAATGTTTAGAGAGTTATTTGAATTACTTGCATTGTATTATTTTTCCCCCTCCAGACAATGAATTTGCAAACTTCAAACTTTCAAGAATTCATTAATTTGGTGTTAGTTGAGGGTTAGAGCCAGGCAGGCTCTTTACAGGAAATGTTGAGTGTCAATAGATATTGTTTGAAATGCAAAAGACTTCATTGTGATAAGAAAAGAAGGTTACAAGATATGCAAGATTGTGATGTCCCATTCCCAAAGTAAAATTTAATAATAAATAATATTAAAATATAAATAACTAAACAAACAAATTATAATAAATGAATAATTACAAGATAATTAAACATCTCATGATGAGAAGTCTTGGAGAAACCAATCCCTGAGAATATAAAGAAAAGATAATTAATTATAACTAAGATATGATGAAGAGGATATGATTTACCAAAAGACCAACGTCACTATGAAGTGATTCAGAAATTGAACGATAATCAAGGATGATAAATATAGCCATCAAGCATTACGTGGGATTAATACTATGTGCGATTAGTCCAGTCAGCAATACATAGATAAATCGACCAAGTATAAGAGAAATTGGTCCATCATCAAACACATGAACGGGATTAAACTAAGGTGACATCGTCAATTAAACAATGACAACGTCAAGGTAATATGCAGCTTTATAGAGATGCGGCAATGTCATTCCCACCCAGTCAGCAATTACCACAAGTGGTAATAATAAAGAGCACAAACAACGATAATAAAAAGGGATCCATGTTAGTAGGGAGACAAATTCTATAAGCTAACCAATATCAATTTACAAAGACAAATGATAAATAATCTATCCATATTACGTGACCACAATTAGAATCGATTAAGACAGAAAATAATATCAATGTGCTCATTATCGGTGCTGACAAGCATAAGCATACTATTACCTTGAAGCGGTAACAATTAATAAAAAGACTAATCATTAAGAAGGTAAATAGCCTACTTAATAGAAGATACGATTAATATAAGAATTATAAATGCAATGATTATAACGAAGGGATGTGTTTAACACTAAGGGATGTGTCTTTAGCAAATGACTTATCATGCCAATCACACAGTATAAGAGGACTTAATCTCACTTCATTGGAGGGCACCGATCAGGGAAGAATATATTTTATAGATGAATAGAAAGTGATAATAGAAAATCATAAGAAATAAATCATTTACTGTGCTGTAGGCACAGTGTGACAGCAGTAAGGCTGGAAGTAATTGAATTGGATATTTACTCATAGAATGTTATGTATATATGCTATTAAGATAAAGGCCATCTTACAGTGGGATAAATATATAAGTAATAAAGATATTATATACATATATATATATAATCTGAAATATATATCATATGGTGCATTCATTAATAATAAGAGATCACACACACACACACACACACACATATAATATGTATATAAACATGTTAATAATGTAATCATAATTATGTTATATTTATAAGTAAATATAAATATATATATATATATATATATATATATTCTATAAGGAATAAAGAGTCTTTATATAGTT
>MU227162.1:15881-48442 GCA_018584345.1 Thuja plicata
ATATAATATGTATATAAACATGTTAATAATGTAATCATAATTATGTTATATTTATAAGTAAATATAAATATATATATATATATATATATATATATTCTATAAGGAATAAAGAGTCTTTATATAGTTTATTACATACATTGTATGTTAATAAGGATGAAAATCGATCTAATTTATATATATATCATTATCCCTACTCTGATTTCTCACCTACCGGACTGGAGGGAAGGAATATAAGGATGACTTCAAGGAGAACTTGTGTAAATCCTGCCAATAGCTTTCTGTCCCAAAATAGGGTGGGGGTCAACATCCCAATAGTTTGGGCTTGGACCTGTAAACCTTGAGGGAGCCTACTGGGAATGGTCTCTAAGCGCCTTGGTCACGTCTCAAATTCTTCCTATCCAATTCGACAAGGTAATAAGTGGACATGGGATCACCAATATAGTCATGAGAGGAAATATAAATTTTATTTAAATTATCACTTCAGTGAATTAAGACGAAATACTAAAGAAATCTATATGAATTACAAGCATGATAAGTAGACTAGAGAGATCCTAGGTTACAAAGTGACAAGGGACATTACAAAGATGACGTGGCAGCCACTCATTTTTGATCAATCAAATGATTCCACATCATCAAAATGATTTCATTTGTAAGAAGAAAAACTTATTGTGAAATTGTTGTCGAAACACTGCCAAAATAATTGCAAATTCATTGAAGCTTGGTGAATACTTGTGTTATTTTGGGTGTTAACATGGTTTCCTACTTGTCAATTAGTTAGAATTTGTTTATGTTGAGTAGTTGAATGTAATATATTGTTGTTGATTAAATACTTCTTATATTCATACCATTTGAAATTTGTTGATTGCAAGTTGCAGTGCATGGCTAGTCTGAACTCATTTTAAAGCTTAAGTTCAATTGCTTTATACTCATTGATTTGCATGTCTTATGGAATTGATGTGTATAAAAGTGATTTGAAAATTATTCGCGTACCCTTAGAAGATTGCACCAACTTTGCGTAGTTGTTTTTGTTTGTGAAGCAAAGTTTGGTTTGGTTTGGTTTCACCAAGTCATCAATAGTCTCTTGCATTGGTAGAAGTAGATCAGATCTCTAAACTCAATCCCTTTTTGCATTTTATTTCAAAAAAAACCATTGCTAGGATTAGTTGAAAAGCTCACATTGCAAAATCATTCACTATTTGAAGGAAGTTGATAGATTCATGAAAGAATAGCGTAAGTCCCTTTGTGAGAACCAACATATCACATCATATAAACTGAGTTATATCCAACATAAAGTCTCTAGTATGCATTGTACACCTTGCGGTTGCTTCATTTGATCACATATTTGTTACATTTGTTTAGCATTTGAAGTTTCCTTGTTTAAGAGAGAATATGATACTCAGTATATTATTTTGCACGTTGGAGTGGTCATAAAACTCACATCAATAGTATCCACCCCATCAAACTGTAGGCCACATTAGCACTCCCTTCCTTGTGGTAAACCAACAAGGTCAACCATCAGGCCACGATAACCCTATCCACTATAGTCCGTTGCAGGAAGTAAATTATCAATGACCTTGGGTGGCCCAATAGGCGATTCAACCGATTCCACCTCATAATCACATTCCACATTTGGATCCCACATCTCACTTGTGTTATAAAAAAATTGGAATACCTCATCCAACCAAACCTTCTGCTGTCATAATATCTGAACATGCAAATTTATGACATTGCTGTAAACAAACATCTTCTTGGATTTGGTCAAGCTCTTCAATCTTGAGTTCTTTTCCCTGTTCTCTATTTTCTTGCTCCTTGAACTTTATAACAACATCAAGCTGATTTCTGCGTCTTGAAGAGCCATTTGAGAATTTTCCAAGGAATTCTTAGTAACCTTAAGCTCTAGGTAAGCTTATTTATGTCTTCCTCTTTTTTCCTTCCAATGCACTAGAATACTCTTCAGGCAATCTTGAAGATATGATCCCTGTCTGAAAGCAAATGCAAATAATCTGATTTCAATGACCCCAAAGCTTCTTTGACTACTTGCAAATCTGCAAGAGAAGATTCTCCTTCCATGCCTTTTTGTCTCGTCTCAATCTGGGCCTTCCAAAAGAGACCTTGAATGATCTTCTGAGTGTTACCATTATGTATTAAGACTGCAACAATCATCTCTTCAGTGACATTTAGCTGATTCTTCAAACTATGTGACTCAAAATTGGCACCTTGCAACAATTTTTCTGATTTTTCCTCAAAATCAGCTCCCTTAATGTCATCTTCTTCGCATAATTTAGGATCAAAAGTTAGGACAACGCCTTGGTCAAAAGGAAATTCATCAACTGCTGCAACTTCATTTTCTATACCTGCAATAGTTTCAGGTTCATTTAATAAATCTCTTTCCAAAAACCTATTGATTCTTCTCATTTCTGATTTCATCAAGGAAGCATCCTCATTTACATTAATCTCCTCATCAATTTTGGGATCTTCCAAGTTCATTATTTTAGCTTCCAAAACTTTATGAATGACCAAATCATGCATTAGTGGACTGCTCGGAAAACATGAGTCATCATACCTATCGATGGTGTTGTCAATCTCACCATAGGCCTCCTAATCCTTACTGAATTGATCTGAATTTGTAGTCAAGGACTCTGTTTTGTTGTTCTCATGAAACCCATTCACATCATTTGTATGCACTTTTATGAAGTCATCTTAGTGCTTTCTCATACTTACCTCTGCAGATGAAACATTTTCTTTAAACTCTACTGTCTCAGTTTCTTCTTTGTTCTCATCATTACTTGGCTGTGATAAATTACCTTCTTTATTGATTCAATTTATGTGATTAGGTGTCCAATCTTGCTGACATGTGAAACAATGTTGCTCTTATCTCAATTGATTTTTGCTTATTTTAGGAGGCCCTATGACTTGTAAACCACAAGAAATCAGTTATTCTGTCAATGATTTTTAAATGTCTCAATTTTCTGCTCCACCAATCTTCTTGAGACAACTCATGTGCTGCTAATGAGACTACTTGTTCCTTTCTCCAAATAGCCAACAAGATAGATAGCAACGGCTTGGAGTATCATCAATTTCATCTAAAATCAAGGACAAAATAGTTTGCATAGCTGTTTTAACATTGTTGGCATGATACTTTCTTATTTTGGTGAAGAAGCATTTGAAACATTTTGAGAATTAAATCATCATACTTGAGATCAAGAAAAAGAACACATGATCTGACTTTAGCCATGAACTCTAATATCTTAACCCTCTTACCAAAAGAAGGGTTTATGAAATCATCTAACCCATGGAAGCTTTCAATAATCAACTCTAGTATCTTCCTCATCATGCCATCATCATAGGGTGCTTTAGGAGCTGTAATAGTACCCAATGTGCCGTATACAAGATAAAATTGTCATACCAGCGCACCTGTATCCTGTGCTGGTACCTGGTCCAATACCAAAATTGTCAACTTAGGTTGAAACTTAGTATTATTTTTGGTCTGCCTTTTCTTTGGAGATTCCAAAATCTAAACTAGGCCAAACTTGGATGCAAAATGGAGATTGAACCAGATTGCAACATCGCCTTTTGTTTGATTATCAATTAGAATATAAACCATACTTTGCATCCATTTAAAACAAACAATTATTTGAAGAAAGGATTCCTTCTAGTTGACACCAGAGAGATCCTACACCACCAAGAGGTATAACAAGGCCCTTGAGATTGAAATCTATTGCAGCTTTGTATTATCTAGGGTAAACATTACCAAGTCCCAAGTTGACAAATGCAGGGGAAGAACTTACACCAAACTATAATAACTAACTTTTAAATATTTAGAAGGGTGCGATTGACATATGAAGGCTAAAATGTTCTATTAACATGACCACAAGTGGGAGCCATGACTAAACCCAGGGAAACATGACTAGGGTCAAGGTGAGGCAGAGGTGACAGATGAGCTTCAAATTAAAACAGAGCCTTGAGGGAACGGAGCATCTGGGTTGGGGATTTTCAAGGCTTGAAACTTGAATGAGGAGATGAAGCAAATGTGCAAGCAGCCACATGAACATCAATCTGATTGCAAGGGAACAGCAAAATTATATATAGGGAGCAAAACAAAGTTTGATACAAGGAATATGTGCAACATGGTTTCTTTAAGAATGAAAGTTTCCATTAGAATGGAACCCAAATCAAACAAGGAACTAGAGACCAAGGAAAATAATTTGGGACTTATTAAGGGTGAGAAATGGTCCAACCCGCTCTTTGAACAATTTCATTACAGATGTTTAAGTGCATGACAATCCATACTGATAATTTAGTGGACTGGGAACCTGCACGTGTTTGAAGAATGCTCTTCCCAACAGCTTAACTCTTAACTGTTCAAAACAGAATTGCAGTTCTGGACAGAGCTCAGATGGGTGATTGCACATGTGCACCTTCGCTATAGCTTGTGCAAGACCGTCTTGCGACTTTGACCTCAGACCCACCTATATTTAACATGAAATACAACCAAGGTACCGGTATGAAAACATTCAGATAAATATACATAATCCAAATTGCAGGACTCATTTCACCATAATAAGACCACATTGATGTTCTTAATTATAACATTCTTCATGGATCTTGGACCTTGTGAACTTCTCACAATTTCCAAAATGTACATTTAAACCAATAAACAGACATAATACATACCTGGGTACTACACTCTCGGCTATGACATTTAGAGATTTTAGCCATGTTTAAGTTCAGAGATCCTACAACATATCATAACTGGTTTTGAAGGCCTGCGGAACTCTAATTCACATTACTGTCCTAGTCTCTTCATGGTTGGGCTGTTCCTGCACATTGGCTTGCTTACTAGTAGACTTTGTGAGTGTGCACCTAGTACATAACTGGTTTAGGCATATAAATAGATTATCCTCTGCACCTCAGATGGGTGCGGCTTCTATGATAAGTACTCACTAGTCTACTTAAAGGTGTACAAGGATCCTTCAGTGTGACGATCCAAATATTCTGGCAAGTTGGCCTTGATAAGAGTTAATAAATAATATTATTAATATTTTATGTTTTGTTTATTAGGGCCGATTTAATGTGGATCTTTTAATTAAATAATAATATGTTTTTTGTATTTTTGGGCCGACTCATTATATTTTCTAGTAAAATAGCCCTTAGACTGACCTGTGTATATGCGGCAGTTAAATTGACAGATTGGTATATAGGGATGTTGTTTGGTTTGTAGAAGGCATCAACGTTTTGAATACAAACTGCATTTAAAAGAGTGCTTTGCTCTTTGAGACGAAAACCTCAGAGACAAAGGTTGGAGGAATCAGAGATATCAAGAAAGGGAGGCATGATCTATTGTCGTGTGAGCAGCTGGATTGTTTCCTTTTGCTGTGTGTCCTATACACACCAATAAAAGCAAGATGGAAGGGGCGATTATGAGCCGCCCTTGGGACTTTTGCTATTCAGACAAAATTTTAGCAAGGCAATAGTCAGGTTATCGGCAGAAGGAAATAGTGACCTCTTCCATATTAGACATGCCAGTTAATATCAAATTTGTTTGCCATTGTTAGATCTGAGTCAATTTACTTATGTAATTTCTGGACTGGGCAAAGATTAGTCTTAAAGCTGTATTTGGTGTATCGGCTGTGTGTCTACATCTGCTTGTAAGTGTGTATGTCATCTGCAATATAAGTACCATTTCTGTTTTGAAGCAATCTGATTAGATGGATGCTATTGCTGGAAATCAGCCCATGGTTCAAGTTTCATAAATGTAGGTTTTCTCTGTTTTATATCTGACATCTTTGTGAGTAAGTCTAATAATTTCTTAGTGCAAATTTTAGATTTTTCTGAGTGCAAATTTTAGATTTTTCTGAGTGGAACATTTCAGTGGTATCAGAGTGCTTTGACGTGCCAGCCTGTGGGTTGCTTTTGAGTGACAAGGAACAATGCTACTGGCAACGCTACTGGCTGTGTGAGAAGAGAAAGGGAGCCACTATGGGGGATAGAGAAGAAAGCATCCCCCGGAGTTCATGAAAGAGACCAGAGAAATGGTGACCAACATCATAGAGTGCATGGGGAAAAATGGTCCAGTTATTGAAGGGTTTGGGCCAGTAGCTGAGCAATGATAGGCCTATACACAACAAAGAAGTTGGGAGCAGCTCAAGTGGTGAGAAAGCCTTAGGAAAGGAGAAAGCCTCAGCTTCAGCCAACACAAGGAGCTGCAGGTGTAAATGTTTAGACAAGGATGCAACATTCATTATGGAGGAAGAACAACATGAATCAGCGGAGGATGTATCGTATTATGCCTTAAGCCCTACCATACGTGCAGACCTGACTTTCAGGGACTATGATGAAATGAAGAAAGCAACATGGCATGGGAGGAAAGGGTATAAAGGAAGGAAGGGCATTCAACATCGATTAGTAAAGGTCACCATCACAACCTTTGATGGATCTGGAAGTCATCAGCAAGGGCTTGGTTGCAGAAATTAGACACATACTTCTCATTAAATCTAATGTTTGATGAAGAGTCAATCAAATTTTCCATCTTGCATCTAGAAGGGATAGCTCATGAATGGTGGTATCATGGCATCATAACTCAAGGGCACGATTCGATAACTTCATTGGACAACTTCAACCATAGGTTGATTGAAAGATTTGATAGAAGGGGTCCATAAATTGTAATGCCCCCTTTTAGGATTCCTTTGGTTTTTTTCTTATTTCTTATGATTCAAGCTTACAATAGGTTTGTTCACAGCTCCAATATATTGATGATTGTGAATTCTTGCTTTTATAACCTAAGGTTTTAGAGAATTTACTTTCTGCTATATGTTCTGATTTGAAATACAAGAATGAAACCCTCTTGACTCTTATCTAATATGATATTAAGTATGTAGTGATGCAATTTGCAAAGTATGATTTCAGATCTTTATTATGTGAGATCACGGTCCTTCACTATAATGTAGAGTTAAAGAATGCAGTTGCCAAATATCTTCATAATAATAAGAAACTAAGTTTATTCCAGTCACAGAGATTTTATTGTCAAACAATAGTTCTCTTATAATCTCTGATATGAATTTAATGAAGCAAGTCCTTTCTGATGTTGATAAGGTAAATGTATGTGAGACTAATATAAATATTGTCTTGTTCGATATTGTTTTGATAGCATTCTGTTGGTATGAGTTTGGTATGTATGATATCTTCAGATGGATATTGTTCTGATGACACTACCCTGATCGCCCACTATTTTTGTATCCTTCTATTTCCTGTTATTGCTGATGAAAATGTCCGAGTTCCTGAATTATTCCCCCTCTTGAAAGTCCATGTGCTGTGTATATATATATGTGTGTGTGTGTGTGTGTGTGTGTATACATATATATATATATTCCTTAGTATGAATCAGAGGTCACCATTCTTGCAAAGGTGGTGACTCTTGGTAACTAATCAATTTTTAATCGTTACCACCACAGACCCCATATTAATAGTTGGTATTAATGTTGCATACAGATCAATTTATTATCTACAATTAATATTAAACTATCTACTAAGTGTATCGCTGCCCTTCCCTTGATCACTGCTCATTAAACACCCTTGATACGTTGCTTTCTTAATTAATCATCGCCATCTATTATTCCTGATAAATGGTTCACATGGGTCACTGTCCATTTGGTGGTCGCTGTACTGAAATCATTGTTGAGTTAATTGTTATCTTCTCTTCATGCATCGATAATAAGTCTCATAAATCGTTCCCATATTTTCTTATTATTTTGCAATGTCCCCAATATGGAGCCAAGGGATTAATAAGCATATAAAATGATTAATTAAATAAGAGGCCAAAATGCTAAAGTCCCAGCAAATATTATTATAATTATTCATTTTGAGGCCGCACCTTAAGTTCCTATTTTTTCAGTCATAGATGTGGGGCCACTTTAAGTTATAAATGAATTTTCTTGGTGACTTATTCTTGGAGGGATTTCTATTAAATGGTAAACTTAATGCTTAAGTCAGGTCACCTAGAAGTCAGGATTTATGGAGTTCACTGCTTTTTGGAAGGAGAGTCTTTATAAAGGGGACTGAGGGCAGTTCGAAGACTTTGATTATGCTATTATGTTTTATTTGTGATTTTTATTTCTTCAGTGCTTATGGTATTCTCTGCGATTACCAGAGAGTTACAGGTCGGAAACCCTGTAAGCAGCAGTCTGGATGTAGCCCCAGGTCTGCAGTAATCTGCTGGTTCTATTCAGAAGGCAACACAGTTTTCATCTAGGATTCATGATTTGGGACTGGTGAGGAAATCCCCTGCGGCAAGTATTAAGGCTGCCATTACTACACTTTCAGATCGAACATCAGCTACAGGAGCAGATCATACCATAGAAGTTGTTTTGGGTCTGATTTATATCAGAAGTTATCAAATTTGCAGGCGTGGGCATCATGCAATAAAATGGGTACACTTTGTATCCATCATTTGAAATTAAAACATTAGTTGGAGTTTCTGGTTGAGAATCATTTACTGGTTAGATGATTTTGGTGCTCTTATTGTATGAAATAAATTTTCGATCAGTCTATGGAAACCTCATGAATAAATTTTCTTTTTGGGTTTAACTGTGGTTTTTACCTGCTATTGACAAAAATCTTAAGTAGGGATATTTCATATTTTCCCGTCAATTCTAATTTTCTTTGGCTGTCGTCTGACTTGGCTTCCACATAATACTGGGATGGCCATATTAGTTTCAATATTCGTATTGCAGCTTTGTTTAGATATATATGTGCCGTTGTTTGTCTAAGGCATATTATGAATGCCGTTACTCATTAACTTTAATATTATTATTTATTATATTTGTTTTATATTTCTAGTATTATTATTTATTTATATCATATTTTTATTGTATTGTTATGTTTGTTATATTAATAATATACTATATAATTATATCAATATATTATATTTAACAATAGATTAGTTTATATTATATTTTTATATCTGCTCGTTAATCTATATTACTATATCTATTAATATATAATATTCCTTCATTATTATATTAAATCTATAGTTATTTTAATAACAAATTATATTATAATTTATTATTAATTATTTGTTTATTATTATTTATTATTAAATCATATTTCTAAAAGGGAATGATGTAATTAGTGTTTCAAACATGGGATATGACATAAATTCATTTTAGGGAACTAGGTTAGCTGAAACAAGATGTCGAAGAGTTCGAAAAACTTGCAGTAATGGTTCATGATGTAACTCAAAGGAGACTTATAGTTCTATTTGTAGTAGGCTTGGTGGAACAAGTTTTATTCCAAGAAAACATCACCTCCTATTCTGCCTGAGAGACCTTCCCAGAAGAATGTACCACCTTCCAAGGCTTTACTCTCTAAGCCAAATAGAGGTGTTTAAGAATGAGTTACGAAGGAGGAAGTTATGTTTTACATGCCACGAGCCTTGGTAGCCAGGGCATAAGTGTTTGGGTAAAGGGCATATACATTACATAGAGGTAGTCTCTGACGAAGATTTAGAAAGTGATGATGCTGAACTTGAGAAAGAGGGTAGAAGAGGCCGAGAGTGTACAACAAGGAGAAGGGTGTTTAGGAGTTGCACTTGCAGCAGTTTCACGAGCACTACAATATAATGTTTTCCATGTTAGAGTGGTCTTGAAGGGACAGAAGGTAACAATACTTATTGATAGAGGGGCTACTTACAATTATATTGATGAAGAAGTAGTGAGTAGACTCGGATTTAAAATTGAGGATATTGAGGGGCTTGATGTGAGAATTGTTAGTGGAAGAATCCTCCTTAACTAAAAGGGTCCCCACATGGAATTGGCGATGGGAGACTATACAACGAAGGACAATTTCTTTATTATCAACACGGATATGGAAGTGATTCTAGGAATTTAATGGTTATACTTAATTGATAAATATGAACAAAATTATCAAACCATGGAGTTCTCATTCCAACACAATGGGCAAGAGATAGTCCTACACGGCTTATCTAATAAGGGACCTATGGAAGTTTAAGCTAAGAGGATGTAGCAAGTTTTTCACAAGGATCAAGTTGCACGGGCAGCTAAATGTTTTATTACCAATATATTCGTCAAAGATGGTGGATCCTACAGTATGGAAATTCAATCTATTTTTGGACAAGCATAGCAAAGTATTTGAAGACACTCCTCTTGGACTACCACCAAATAGGGGTTTTCAGTATATCATTGAGTTTGAGGAAGGAGCAAAATCAATCATGATCACCCCATATGGTCATTCAATGAACTTGTAAATATGGGGCATATAAGGCCTAGCTCTAGCCCTTTTGCATCATTCCTAGTGCTGGTCAAGAAGAAAGATGGGATCATGAGGATGTGTATCCACTATAGAGCTCACAATAAAAGGAGAATCAAGAATTGCTACCTCATACCCAGGATTGATGAGTTAATTGACTTTGCTTCATGGAGCAAGGTACTTTTCAAAGATCAACTTGCGTTCAGGGTATCATCAAATCAAGGTAAGAGATGAGGATGTGCACAAAACAACATTTAGGTGTCATTATGGGAATTATGAGTTCTTGGTAATACCAATTGGCCTAACCAATGCACGAGCAACTTTTCAATCATACATGAACAATCATTCTACAATTGAGGAAATTTGTTTTGGTTTTCTCTGATGACATTTTAGTCTTTGGCAAGACATGGGATGATTATTTGTAACATCTAGATGAGGTATTGTGAATTTGGGTTGACTGAAATTGTGTACCAGGGATTCAAAATTAGTGCACAAGGTTTTAGTGTGAATGACGAGAAGATCAAAGCAATCCAAGATTGGCCTAGGCCAATGAATTTGACACAACTAAGAGGTTTTGTAGGTTTATGTAGCTATTATAGAAGGTTTGTGAAGGGATTCTCACAACTTGGAACACCTTTAGCAAATTTAACCAAGAAAGGAGTATCCACATGGAGTCCAACAACCCAACAAGCCTTTGACAAACTTAAAGAGGTAATGAGCTCATGTTGGGTTTTGGCAATTCTAGATTTTTTACTTCCTTTTGCCTTAGAATATGATGCTTAAGGAGAAGGCATGGGGCCTTTTTTGATGCAAAATAAACATCCAATAGCATATGAGAGTAGAAAACTCAAGGAGGCTGAATAGAACTTCTCAACTTATGACAAGGAAATGCTGGTCATAATGCATGCTCTAGCTTAGTTTGGGCAATATTTGGTTTGTGGGAAGTTTTAGTTAAAACAAATCATAATGGTATGAAATTCTTCCTTAACCAAAGGGATTTGAATAATAGGCAGTAGAAAAGGGTAAGTAAAGTTTTAGCCTATGCTTTTGATATTGAATGCATGTGGTGGTTGATGCACTCTCTAGGAAGCCTCATTTTCATTCTATAATTGATATATATGCTGAATGGAGGTCCTTGATCATAGCTAAGTATGTTAAGGATCTAGTCGCTAATGACATTATGCAAGGGAAGGCGCAAGGTGATAGGCTAAAAGTAATGAATGAGATCATCCTCTACAAAGATCAAGTGTATATTATGCTAGAATCTATGTTGAAGGAGAGGATTTTGAGGGCATGCCATGGCACACCACTTGTTGGTCACCCGAGCTTTTACAAGACATACAAACAGGCAAGGGAGTGTTTTTCATTGAAAGGGCTTAAGGGTGATGTGTCACAACATGTAGGAGAGTGTATGGAATGTCAAAAAAACAAGGCAAAGCATGTTTTAACAGCTGGTCTATTGCAGCCTTTACCTATCTTGAATCAGGAATGGGAGAGCATCTCTATAGACTTCATCGCAGGGTTGCCACAGGTTCAAGGTAAGGATTGTTTGTATGTGGTTGTTGATAGACTTACAAAGTATGCATACTTTTATGCCATATCCTTAGAATTTAAGGCTCCTCAAGTGGAACTTATTTTTTAGGGAAATTTTCAGATTTTATGGGTTGCCGAAGAGCATTGTAGGTAACATGGATAGCAGGTTTCTCATTTTGTTTTCACAAGAGCTCTTTTGTTTGATAGGTATTGAACTAACACCTTTTACAGTTTACTAGATATCATTCACAAACTGATAGGCAAACGAAGATTGTGTACAAGTGGATAAAAAACTATTTAAGGAACTGTGTCACAAGACAACAGTCGACATGGGTCAAGTGGTTGCAGCTAGGAGAGTATTGCTCCAACACAACTCGTCATATGTCCATTGGTATGTATGGCTCCCTTTAAAGCACTCTATGGTTATGATGCTACCTCATTTGTGGATTTGATTTTGATTGATAGTAGAGTGCCAAGTGCAAAGGATATGATACAACAAAACAAGGATATTTTGGAAGCTCTCAAGGACAATTTTCATCAAGCTCAAAACCAGCAAAAACTATATGCTGATAGACATCGGACTATAAGGGTTTTTTAGGTTGGAGATATGGCATTTTTAAGGTTGCATCCGTACAGACTGTCATCTATCAAAGGGAATGGAGCTGAGAAGTAGAAACAACATTTTAATAGGCTCTACAAGGTGGTATGGCATTTTTAAGGTTGCATCCGTACAGACAGTCATCTATCAAAGGGAATGGAGCTGAGAAGTAGAAACAACATTTTAATAGGCTCTACAAGGTGGTAAGGAAGGTTGGTACAATAGCTTATGAGCTGGAACTTCCAGCTCATAGCAAAATTCACAATAAATTTCACGTTTCATGCCTTAAGAAGGTCCTTGAACAACAAATTACTCTTACACAGGAACTACGGCCACATGACTATGAAAGCAAATTAATTCTTGAACAAGAACATTCCAGAATATTTAGTAAAATGGAAATTTTTGGTTGAAAATTTTGATCATGTTAATCTAAAATTGCTTGAGGACAAGCAATTAAAGACGAGAGGACTGTGATGATCCAAATATATTGGCAAGTTGGCCTTGACAAGAGTTAATAAAATTATTAATATTTTATGTTTTATTTTTTTGGGCCAACTTAATGTGGATCTTTTAATTAAATAATAATTTTATAATATTATATCTTTTGTTTTTTGTGCCGACTTATATTTTCTAATAAAGTGATCCTTAGGTCGACCTATGTATGTGTGGCGGTTAAACCGATAAGGGATTGGTATATAGGGAGGTTGTTTGCTTTGTGGAAGGCATCAAAGTTTTGATTACAAATAACATTTAAACGAGCGATCTTCTCTCTGAGACAAAAACCTCAGAGGCAAAGGAGGTTGGAGAAATCAGAGATATCAATGAAGGGAGGTAGGACTATTGTCCTGCGAGCAGCCAGATTGTTTCCTTTTGCCATGTCCTATAGACACCAGAAAAAGAAAGAAGGGGCGATTAATAGCCGCCATTGGGGGACATTTGCTCCTCCGATAAAGTTATAGGAAGGCAATAATCAAGTTATCAACAGAAAGAAATAGTGACCTCCATATTAGACAGGCCAGTCGATATCAATTTTGTTTGACATATTTCTGGATTGGGCAAATATTAGTCTTAAAACTCTATTTGGCTAAGTTACCGGTTTGGTTGCAGATGCGGATGCGGGTACAAGAACCTGGTACGCGGATACATGAATTTTTTTTTTTTTTTGGGTGCGTTTGGGTATATATATATATACAAAAAAATGCGAGAAATATACAAAATTAAATCATTTGATAGTATGATACTTGATCATTGATCAAGATAAATATTAAATGCCAATTGTTAGTTCACAAATATTCAAATAAGCCCTATCATATATGTCTATGTTCACGATTCCAATGAAAATAAGAAAATCATTACAATTACAAAATCAAAATGTAGTTCATGATTCATCAATCAGGATTCACTATTCAGAATCATAAGGATTATCAAAAAAATCATCTTCATCTTCAGATACTACAAGTTCAAGATCATTTGAACCCAAGAGGTTCCACTTGCACTAGATGCACCATGTGTCGGGATGTAATCATCATCATAAGCTGTAGTGAGTCTAGTAAGATCCTCAATGGTTGCATCCAAGTTGGCACACTCAGGGGCTACATCCCAAAGCTTTGCTGCCCCATCCCTGTAGTTTGGATCCTTACATGACACAAGACGTAAGTTGCAATGAATATAAACCAAGTCTTCAACTTTTTTTGAACCCAACGGATTATGCTTCACTGAGTGGATAAAGGAGTATGTACTCCAATTCCGTTCAGCGGCAGAAGAACTTGCAACTTGGACAATGTTCACAAAGTAAAAAATAAAAATGCAAAGTAAATTAAAGAATGTTAAGTACTAAATTGTAGAATACAAGTGGTAAAAAAAAACTTGTGAGAGGATCTTGGTTGCAAGAGGTTGTAGATACTTAAATGGTTGACCATGGTGGTAACACCATGTGATAGCTTCCATGTCGTATTGGTCATTAATAGCTGTTGGACTATGATTTCTTCCTAAGGCAAACAAGCCAAATTTTGTCCTAACTTTTTTCTGCACTTCTTCATCTGTGAAGAGTCTTTTAAAAGCTTTCGTGTAACCATTTGCAACTTTTTCATCTCTATATGGTGCTAATCTCCCTGGCATAGAAAGTACTTTTTTGCTATAGTAGCTCAGAGATAGGGCATATGCAAGGAGGCGCAATGAGGTGGCCATCTTTTCCCAACGATGATGAATGATTGTTTCCACCTTATTGCATAAGGTTTCACATTCTATGGTGTCATTCTCATGTTTTTGTATTGCAATTTTTACCTTCTCTACCATTGTGTCCATGTCATCATAGACATCCCCCAAACAAGGTGCATCTATATCAGCAAATCAGAGCATAGTCATGATAGGCTCGGTGAAATCCAATACATATTGCACATGAGCCCATGAGCCCCCCAACTGTCATTTAAGACCAATGTTTTGACCTTTTGGGCCCTCTTTGAATTTGAAGCCCATTGGTTGGAAAAAACCATTTGGCTCAATGGCTCTGGGACCTTGAGAAGTCGTCTCATAACAATAGTATGAGATGCAAATCGGGTCTCAACAACCTAAGTAAGTTAATAACAATATGTCAATAAATATTAAGCAAATTTATATACAAATTGATAATTGAACATGACATAAAATTTATTAAAATTAAATAAATAAATTAAATTTATTAATTACAATTTAGTTATTTACCTTCAACAACTCCAATTTCTTGAAAGTTTTGAATATTGATTGTGACATTTGGTGGTTCGTCATAAACATATGGATCTCCTCCCCCTCTTGGTATATTTGTTTCACCCACTCTATTTGAGTGCCAATTTGTTGCATCAACAAGTTGAGCGAGTGTATGGTGCACGGTGTCCAAAAAATGTGGTCATATCAGCCCTCAACCAAAGCACCTGCACCCCTACATTTTTTTGCATTGTCTGTGATTACCTGAACCACATTCTCACTACCCAACATCTCTATGGATTCAATGAGAATTCTCGAAATGAACTGTGCATCTTTCACTTCCCCTTTACAATCAATTGCCTTAAAATACATTGCCCCTTTGGGGGACACTGCAATAACATTAATCAATGGATGGTTTCTGGTATCCTTCCATCCATCGGAAACAATAGAAACACTCTAATCAACCCAAGAATCTCTAATTGGTTGAAGGGAGGTCTCTATAGCAGTCCTCTCTTTTTGCAATATGGTGGTATGCACCTTTTCATACCCAGGACTTGCGTGACCAGTTGGTGCACTATTGATGACTGACACCATTTCCTTCCAATATGGTGATCTCACCAAGTTGAAAGGAAGACCATTGGCATAGAGGTAACATCCAATGGCTTGATCAGCAATGTCTTTTGCCTCCTTTTTAAATGCCGTGTCCAATGGACCTCTTTTGTGGGTGGTAATTTGTACTTCTTCATCTTCCACCTTCAGTATAGGCAAGAATGGATGTTTGGAGGCTGCAACTGATTTGGTGGGTAAACTCATTTTTTTCTTTCCGCATGGACCAACATAAGAAGTTTGTTTGGATCTTTGAACCAATCTATTAGCCTCTTCTTGTTCTTTTACAAATCTTTCTATTTGTGTAGCAAACAACTCCTTATCTTTGCCTTTGCACATTCCCATCCCTTCACCAGCAAATCCCATAGAGCTATTTTTTGGTTTAGTATCACATATATTACACTTCCAAATATATGACCCACCTCATGCAACTTGTGAAATTCTTGTGGTATGTCTCCATAAAGGAGATCCTATATCAATTTTGAATTTATTGGCTCCTTCCCCACCCATTGAACTTTCACTACCGGCCATTCTTGCAATTTGATTTCTTGCTATTATAAGAAATGAAATAAATTTAAATTAGAAAAAAACTAAAAAATTCAAGCATACAAGTGCTAAAAAAGATACAAAAATATTAGAACAGAGAGCTAAACTCGTTTCTTTATTTTTTGAAAATTTCATCCCAAACTTGAAAAAATTCATCAAAATCTAAAAGAAATTCATTATAAGACTCAAGAATAGGGTCAAATGCTTACCTTAGATGCTTAAATTTCCGTTGTTGAAGCTATCTGGCACTCCACAAACGTTCCTTTTGAAAATAATCCCCTGCCCTTCGAAATGCCAAAATGGAGACCAAATGAGAAGAGAGCAAATAGCAAACAAAATGATATGCTAAACAATGCATGACCTCTTTTAGGGTTTAGTGGAAAAAAAACTTTTTATGCACATGGTTTAAGTGAAATTTTTAAATTTTTTTTGAATTTTTTGACGTTTTTTTTGAAACTGGACGTTTGGGTGCATCTGGATGCGCTTGGAAGCGCACAGGGAGCATTAAATCTCCCTGTGTGCTTCCAAGCGGATCCGCATCTGGATGCATCCACATCCGCCTCTGCCCCTTGACTGAGTGCACCCGGTAACTTAGGTATTTGGTGTACCGGCTGTGTGTCTACATCTGCTTGTAAGTGTCTATGTCATTTGTAATATGAGTGTACCATTTCTGTTCTGAAGCAATCTGATTAAATGGATGATATTGCTGGAAATCAGCCTATGGTTTGAACTTTGAGTTTCATAAGTCTGGGCTTTCTCTGTTTTAGATCTGACATCTGTGTGAGTAAATCTGATGATTTCTGAGTGCAAAATTTAGATTTTTCTGAGTGGAACATTTCATTCAGGATCATTCTGGCAAAGGTTTTCTTTTCAGAGGACGAGTATGCAATTTTTGAGTCTTATATAGAACTATACTTAGTCAATTATTGATAACAGGAATGTTGGGTCAGCCTAAATTACTTCCCTAAGTTGTTCATAATGGTTTCAGCAATGCACGTAGCCACCTGAAGCTATTGCAGATACATACAGAGGCGAGCATCTATTCTGGCTAGTTTATGCAATCATGACAACAACAGTTATCCATCATGTTACCTGGAAGTAACATGAATAAGCAAACGATAGACATTCCCGAAACTTAATAATCGAGGGGTTCAATTCCCTAACAAGATTTTAAAGCACCAAGATTAAACATCATTCCTGAATCCTTACATTAACAAGCACCCTAAGTTACAAGTTAATCAATCTAATTTGTAATTTATTGCCCTATGTCCACTCACACCTTTCTACTATGAAGAATAATAGAATATCCATAAACCGGGCATGGTCCATCACCACCTGCTCTGCAAGTTTGGTGTTCCTCAATGTGCCTACTTGTGACTCCTTCAGGCTTTGTCTTCACATCTGCAACACTTCCTGCAGTTTAGGAACTCACATGTATGTGTATATACAACGTATTGCAACATCCATGAACACAAACTGAAGGCATGAAGCAACCACATACATCAGACTTGTATATATCTCACGATTTACAGATAACATAACCTTTAGGTTGTTAATCTGATTTAATTAGACTTTGAGATGCTAATACCAAACAATCACAGACATGCAAATTAATATACAACCTAGGGAAATCAGATTCTCCACCTCATCTGGTTAACTAAAGAAACCATGTTTGAAATAAGTATAAAAACATTTATACCCACAAGTTTTTAACTTCTGAGATGGCATGGATAAGTGCTATGAATAACTTGTATTTAAATACTGGAGGCCTTCTCATCATAATCCTAACTGTTACTCCTACACTTATTCCGCCTTCCTACAAGTATTTACTTTCTGCACTTGGTCCCTGATTAGATGGAGGCATAAACATACCTAATATTCTATATCAGCTTTTAAGCAAGTGATCTTTTTACACTACTGCTATGCATCTTAATTTCCTTAATAAACACTGCCACCATCTGTCAATTCCATTTCTTGCACAATCACAACAAGAATTGGCACTAGGCCGGGTTGAACATTTTGCGGTTCCTGCTCCTGTCCAATCCTTGGAATGCCAAACTAGAAGAGCCTAAGCTGCTGCTCCACTCTGCCACCCTCACAGCAGGTGTGTTGGTACCATTAGGGACGATTGAGTAGTTAATTGGAAATCCAACAATTCCTGATTGTGATTCACATTTGAGTGAAGGAGAATTCCAATTCTAGGCTGTAACATTTTTCTGTGAGTTGGAGAAAATGAGGTGTGCTGGGAATAGTGAATGTGTAACCGAAGATCTACTTTTCTGCCTTGATCTATATAACTTCTTCCAGTTTTGATTTCTTGAATATTGTCATGTTTGGCCTTTCTTTATTGGTTGCTCGTTTAGTTATGCTGAGAGATTTAATCTACAGTGCCAGCGGGGGGAGAAACATCTGATAGAAAATTTTAAAAAATATATAAATATGTACGTATAAAAAAGTAACATGTAAGAATACAATATTTACTACACTTTTCGAAGTAAAAGCCAGTGAAAGAATTTTTTTAAAAATATATAAATACGTACAAATAAAAGTATCATTAAGTAAAATTTAAGAATATAATATTTACACACTTTTCAAAGTAAAAGCCAAATAAAAGAATTGCAGAAGTAATGAATGGTGGTTTTTCCAAAAGGAAAACAAGCTCACCAACAAAAAGTTCTTCAAATAAAAATAAAGTAAATAATGTAGATAAAATTAAAAAATTCCTAGATTAAAATCAAAATTTAGTGTCCCTACATATATGTAGTAAATAAAATAATTCTGAAGTAAAATAATAAATAAAATAACTTTTAAGCAAATAAAATATACATTGATATTGACACCTCACTGATATCTCATGGCATCTCTTTGATTAATGTATTTAAGCTATCTTTACTAGTTATGTTTCCACATTCGCAAGATGTCGTTAGGTTTTGTTGAAGTATCCCACTTAAATTTCTCTGATTTGGATGCGCAAAAACTTCCATATTCCCTCGCAAGAACCTCTGAAATACACCAACACAATAAATTTGCAGATATAGATGAAGATTATCTTCAAATACCACAATATAGTTTCTTACAACCCTCAAGAACATGATTCATTAAATATGCAGACTCTCTTCGTTAATATGTTCAGATTCACAAATCCATTTCAAAACATTGACTGTCACAAATTTAGATTACGTCTTGATATCGGATTACAGTCACACAGACCTGGTGTGTTTGCAATGACTTACTCAGACTCAGACTCAGACTGGATAAATGATTAAAGATAAAGTGCGTCCTTGTAAGTGGCGCATCCCATCAACATATAATGATTCCTTTAATGCAATCAGTTTTGTCACCCTCCAAGAAACTCCTGATTCTGATTGACATCACAGAGCTGGAAACTCGGTGAATATTAAACTTGCAATGGTTTCCTTATCTCTTTAGCTCTTGTAAGATACGACACCTACAATGGAAGGAGAGAATAATAATACGCTATGGAAGACAACAGGTAGAGTTATTAGCCAACCCATAAGAGTTATTGAGATTTTCGCCCCAGTGGCAGCATGCATTCATTTAATGCTTTGCAAACATAGAATTCTTTGATGCCTTCTTTTTGAATCTATCCCGTTGTAAATACCAATCCAATACATGTCGGCCAAAACAATAACCAACTCGGGGGTTGTTAAGGAAAGGTTGGCCAAGAAATTTACTACAATTTATTTAAAAGCTTTACTAAGGTCGACCAGGAAAGAAAACTGCCACACAAAGAATAGAGCGAGTTGGTCTAAAATATACAATAGTTTCATTCATTAAAATTTTATTTATTATTTATTAAATTAAAATATGTAGACTTCTGACTGACCTTCTCAAAATTTTGGACATCACATTTGTGCTTTACTGGTGTCATGCCCCCACAATTACAATAGACCCAACATCAACACAGATCTTATTAACAATCGGGAAATTGTCTTTCAATAAGTAAGACTTAACAATTTCCCCTTAATTGATCATCATGGGCTAGCAACAGTCCATGTCTCTGCAAAATGAGAATCATTATATGTATTAACCAGTAATCACTTCGTGTCCTCCTCCCTTACTGATGACAATTTCATCTGAATTATGATTAGTGAATAACTATAATTAAGAATAGTGATTAGAGAGGAATGGTTTAATCAAGTGGAACAAGACATCTCAAACAAATGATTAGTTATGAAGGGTTAACAGTTAACAACAAGGAGGCACCTCTCCTACAACAATCACCACGTTGGAAGGGGTATGGCCTTTCACTATTGAAGGAGTATAAAAGAACAAGCTCAACATCCAAGGAATGAGATTGAAGAATAATAAATTGGATACAAGGCAGCAGAAAAGGGAAAGTGATCAGAATTGTTAATCTGGGCAGAACACATCAAATGAACAAGCATTCCAACTTAAGGAAGCAAACAGACTTTGTATACCAAAAACACTTTTGCTTGTGATTTGATTGATGGGCGTGTATTGGATGACAAGTATTCTGTAGTAGTTGATGCGATTTATTACAAGAACAAAATTTATCTAGTAGGACATCCAGGTTTCTTCAAAGCATATCGTCAAGTATGTGAAAGATTCTGTTGTAAGGGTCTTAAGGACGATGTGTTGCAACATGTCAGAGAATGTTTGGCTTGTCAGCAGAAAAGTTAGAACACACCTTTCCTGCAGGCCTTCTTCAACCATTGCCTATACCTGAACAAAAGTGGGAAGGAATATCATGGACTTCATTTCAGGACTTCCACGAGTTTAGGGGAAAGATTGCACCTTTGTAGTTGTGAACAAGTTAATAAAGTATGCACATTTCTTTGCCATCTCTACAGATTATTAAGTAACTCAGGTTGCAGATTTGTTTTTCAGAGGTGTTCAGGTTGCATGGGCTCCCTAAAACCATAGTCAGTGATCGGGACAGCCGGTTCCTCAGTATGTTTTGGAAGGAGTTGTTTAGATTAGAAGTCACAAAATTGACACCAAGCACCAACTATCATCTTGAAACCGATGGCTAGACTAAGATAGTAAATAAATAGTTTGAGGGTTACCTTCGTAACTATGTTTTCGGGCAGCAGTGTGCTTGGATCAGATGGCCTCACTTGGGTGAGTATTGTTACAATACCACCTTTCATATGTCGATTGGCATGTCTCCCTTTAGGGCCTTGTACGGGTATGATGCTTTATCATTTGTGGATTTGGCTTTTGATGATAGCAAGGTCCTACAAGCTAAGGAAACAATGCAGAATTATCAGGATATCCTTAGGACATTGAAAGATAATATTCAGCATGCTCAAAATCAACAAAAGATATATGCGGACAGGCATAGAGTTGAGAGATCATTTGAGGTTGGGGACTTGGTTTTCTTGCATCTTCAACCATATAGGCAATCCACACCGAAGAAGAGTGGTGTAGAAAAACTGAAACCACGTTTCTATGGGCCTTATTGGATATTGAGGAGAGTTGGAGAGGTTGCATATGAGCTGGAATTACCAGAAGGCATTAAAATACATAATGTGTTTCACGTTTTAAGCCTCAAGAAGACATTGGTCTAGCACACAGTTGCCTCTTTAGAGCTACCCCACTAGATGAGGAAGGGAATTTGGTTTTAGTTCCTGAAGGTATTGCTGATTGGAGAGAGGAAGTTTGAAACAAGTTGGTTCGGGAATATCTGATAAAATGGAAAGACTTAGCAGTTGAGGATGCAACATGGGAAGGTGAAGAGATTTTGCAGTATCCTAATTTGCGATTGCTAGAGGACCAACAATCCTGGGAAGGGAGGACTGTAATGTCCCCTCTCGCCTAGCAAATACATAAATAAATAAATGGGGGTAAAGTAATAATTATGTATTTGAGCAAAAAAGCTATGGTTTGGGATAATAAGAATTTAATTATTCAATGCCAACATTAAAAGGGGGGACCTCTTATCTTTCCTAGTCAATTTCTTGTTGAAGGTTTGTTTAATGAGAGGCGATATTAATATTTGCCAACATTGCACAAGTAGAGAATTAAAGGCTATGATTGCAGCTTTTTGGGGAAAAATGACAATTTATAAAGGAGCTTTGATGGGGAAAGAATTCATTCATGCAACCTATGAAATTTATTATCTCTGCAAGAAATCACACAACCTCTTCTTTTTACAGGTTGCAACCCCTGTACTAGACTTCATCTAGATGGAAACCTAGAGGAATCAGCTCAGATTCAATACAGCTTCAAAGTTCTGGTCTACAACTTGACTGATGATAAGTATATATGCAGTTGAGGGCAAGGAAAAGGGTTTGAGAGTTTTCACACAACAACCTGCAATAGACATGGTGCTTTTTCATTGAATTCAGCATACAAGCAGTCATCTTTTCAAAATGCAGCACCCAGCTATTCCTGTCGCAGCTCTCTGAAGATCAGAAGTTAAAAAGCTCCCAGTCTAAGGATCGCTGCACCACTGAAACAAACCCACGGACAGCGATCAGATCTTTGCTATTGGTATGTTTGTTGCAGGAATTCGATTATTATGAATTCTATTTATGACCTAAATTTCCTGAGTTCCTATGCAAAGCCAATTAATTTTTATTAGTTTTCTCATTAGCTGGAAGTCAAGAATATCAAATAATCATTGATGCATTCAATTTCTATAAAATAAATAATTATATATTGCATAAGGTTCAAGGTAGCAGAGGAAAGAATATTTCAGACTTATGATTGAACATCAATAATTACCATCACCAAATAGAAGCAATTCTTACCATCAGTGGAAGAGATAGCATTCAGATCAGAGTTGACCGCAGCAGACTTATTTCAGATCTGTTAGAATCACATCAAATAATCTTAGTATTTTCTGTTTTGGTATATAATTTGGCTATGCATTACTTGTCAATATTTATATCTTATCTATAAATGCATATGTATGATGGAATACAAATGCCTATGTCTTAAATAGATTGTTTGAAACACCCATCATGTATGGACGGTGGGAGGTGGTGAGAGGGGAATTATTAGACTGCTATCTAAGTAAGTCACTTGAGGGATGTCCTTGTTGCCTGCCCGAGGCCAAGAGGGCAAAGATCCACCCTTGGGCTTAAATAGGACAATCAAGATACTCTGGTTCCAACCTCCTCTCCGACTCTACAAGTATGGCCATTGACCTTAAGGGGATGGGGCATATATAGGGAAAGTAGATACAAGCCCCCCACTAAGTAGGCCTCTGTGGTGGATGTCCAAGTTGCCTGTGTGTCCACTCTTGGGCTTGGTGTGGGATGGCTTCCGGCGGACCTATTGTGTTCCTTCCTCCAAACATTAAAGCGTTTCAATGGTAATATTAATATTGTATGAATATTATGTGTTATTATCTAACCCTAATAATTGGAAATATGTTTATCTAACCCTAATAATATGTCTTATTATTACAAGATAAGCTATTCAAATACTTGGTAGCCATAATTATATAAATCAGTCCTATGTTTGATATTGAGTAGTTGCAACCTTGTACAATTATCAATGAGTTGAACAATTGAGGAGCATATGTCCTAAGGAATTCCAGCTGAAAAGCTTTATTCTTGGAATCTACTTTTTAAATGCTTATCATTATACATAATTCAGGATCCAACAAAGTTTTATAGAGAAGTGATTTCACAAAAAAATGAGTATGTATGGAAATGTCTAAGGTGTTGCTTTGTTAACTGAAATACGACACTTGATAAAATTGTTTGTTAAGGAATCTTCTATTGGTTAATAAGAATAAAGTAAACATATGTTTACTTTATGACACATGATGCTTGATTGTGTTAAATCCAAGGTAATCGTACTCTAAAGGATTGTGCATTTTAAGGATCTCAAAGGGCTGTGCAATGCTAGAATCTAGGTTTGCTTCTACACATGTAAATGAAAATCTGGCTGCCTGACTGCTAAATATATGGCAATTTTAATTAGGTCTCTAAATTTTTCTTGTGCAGTGCGACGAGAAATCAAAATTTTGAGATTATTCATGCATCCTCATATCATACGTCTGTATGAGGTTATTGAAACTCCGTCAGATATATTTGTTGTCATGGAATATGTCAAGTCTGGGGAACTCTTTGATTATATTGTTGAGAAAGGTCGATTACAAGAGGACGAGGCCCGATGCTTTTTCCAGCAGGTAATGTAGGCTTCATTTCTTGTTTTTTGGGTTCTAATTTTTATTTTTGTTGACAGGAGGAAGAAATGGTACAATAACAGTTTAAGCCTTTTGATGTATTCTACTGTGTAGAAATCTGGTTAATCTAGAAAACAAAAAATTTGTATTGGTTTTCCTTCAATGTTAGTAAATTCTGTTATATATTTTTTTTCCTTCTTGGATGGTATTTGGTTTTGAATGCTTGGTATTAGTAAAAGATGATATATAATAATTTTTTTAACTTTCTTGAATCTTAAAAGTTCAAGTCCTGATTGATTAGCAGTGAAAAAAAATGAAGGAAACATTTTTAGCTGAAGCATTCCAAAGTTATTTGGTTAGTGTTTTGTTGTATTAAAGATAGTATATCAAAAGGATTACAAATATATGCTAATTTAGACTTTTCACTGTTCAGTAGCAAGAGGAAGGCCACATGGTCACACAATATGAAAGACCACACAGGGTCACAGCATAAGACTACACAGGCTCTCAGAACATGTTTACGTACAGATTTCTGCTAAAAACTAAGAACTATCAAAGCAAATTTATCTTTATTTCTGACACCACATCAATCTTAGTATCCATATACAAATAATGAACTCAACAAGGGAAACTGTCAAAAGTTCATGCTATCATAGGTTGATTGATGTCTGAAATATTGTTGTTGGATCTCACCACCTCCATTGTAAAGTCTTCTCCTTCATTGATGTGGAAGCTTGGATCTTTCTGGAATCCTAAATTCCTATCCAAAGTCTCAGTTGAATATTTCCCAATGTACTTGTTGTGGAACTCCAACTATCCCTTCAAGAATGTGATATTATCTGATTTGTAGAACGGCCAGTGCTGTCCATATTTAATTTCCGATTATTTGACTTACATTGTGCCTTCTTTCAGCAACTTAACAAACTTGCTTTTGGATATCTCCATTGTTAAAGTTAGCTGCATGGAAACATCATGGAACATTAGTCTTTTAATAGACTCACTCATTGTCCTCCTTGTATCCTTTCCAAATAAGCCATAAGATTTCAGTAGATGATAATTATTAATAACCAATATAAATTACAAGTTTAATCCAATGCATTTACAGAACCAACAAGAATCTCTTCCAATTATCCTCTGCTTTATCACCCCACCCTCTCAAATCAGCACAAAGCAAATTTTATAATTCTTTAGTAAAGAAACAACCAAAATAGATGTGCCTAATAGTTTCAGGCTCCCTACATATATAACAAAGATCTACACTGGAAGAAGACAATTGGCAAGGTAGTTTCTGAAGAATGAGAAGCCATTGAAAACAAGCCTTCTTTGGCTCAAGAACATTTGACGATAAGCAGTTAAAAATATTAGATCACAGTATATCTGATAATGCAAGGTTCTAGCATTTATTAAGATAGGATGCCATGCAGAGTATTTAGAGTTTTATACACATTTTGAGTTTTTATTTTTTAAAGATCAGTTCCATCATTCCACTTCAGAATGTCAGCAACATCAATACCAAAGACACACAGAACAGAAAATTGTAGGATTCTGCAAGCCTCGCTAAGAATAGAGTAGGTCCTCCAGTTTGTTGGAGGCAAACCAAATTCAGTACTTGAGAGGCCCATGATTTCAAATGGCCGTCACAGAGAATATCATTGAAGCAGTTGATACCTATCATGAACCAAGTTCTAGCTGAGCATCATTGCAATAATGCCACGGGTTTACCATTATATTCAAGGTTGCAACAAATGGACCTGGAGAAGAAAATTTTGTTATTACAACAGCCTATAAATTCACAATTATTGATTTGTCTTCAAATAATCTCCCATGCTTTATACAAACTTATAAAGAACTAGACCCTATCTGGGTCACGGAGAGTTTGTTAGTCAATTGGTCACAGAAAGGAAGCCCCTTCCATGCCTTAGCATGTTTAGGAACAAGTTAACAACTAACTGATTGTTGTTTCTCACAAGCATTTTCCGTTATTCGTTTCTTGTTAAGGCTTTAATGATCCATTAACAACTAATGCTATGCCGTGTTTCCTTAGGTCTTTCAAATCTATTCCACCTTGAGTCTCATCTAGGCAGCACCAGTCTCATTTTATTGAGTGCTTTTTTCCTTTCATTAGACCACAAAAATTGCTTGATTCTTTTTTTAATTTCATTGATTTGGTAATATTTTAACAGCCAAATTGAGGAGTAATATATTTTATAAACTGTGTGATGAAAGGATATTTTGACATATTTGGATTTTACTTGTCAAAGACAGATATTGCCTATTCTAATTATCAAAATTTTTCTCAATTTTTCCTTTAATCCATACCCACATATCCTTTAAGCAAGGGTCTACAGGAAAGGGGATTCCTATATATATATATATGACCAGCTTGTGGGACAACCCCGTTGGAATTCATATTTAGAGAACCATTTTGGGGGGTTCTCCATCCAACCAAGCATAATAGATTTAAAAGTAGATACTATTGCCCCTGAAGCTGTACAGAAGAGGTTCAATCTCTGAATTAAGTTATCCACATCATTTTCTTTAAGCTCAACAAACAGTGCAGTATCATCTGCAAATTGGATGTTCACTATTGTCATTGTTGAGTAGGGATAAACCTATGATCTTAGCAGTCATAGTTGATTATCTCAGAAGATAGAATATAGCATCAGATGCAATAACAAAGAGTGTAGGGGCAAGAGGGCATCCCTGCCTAATAGACCTCTCTAAAGGGAATTGCTCTGAAAGGGATCCATTAACCTCTGCTTGAGCAACATATCTTTCAATAGTGTTAACCATCTGACAATTTTTTGTAGGTAATTCAAAGTCCTCAAGGGTTACCTTGAGAAATAACTACTCTGCCCTATCATATGTTTTTTGAAAGCTCAGAAGAAGCACGAAAGAGTTTTGTTTGAAACATCTGGCCCCATTCCATAGCCTCCGAACTGGTTAGGAGGGTTTCTAAAATATATCTACCTTTTGCGAACCTTGTTTGAGTTACACTGATGAATGAAGGGAGTATATTAACTAGTCTCTGGGCTAATAATATCTCTGCAAGGATATGAATTCAAAGGGCCTCAATGGTAATTTTGAGAAAGGACCAATCTGCCCTATCATATGCTTTTTCAAAGCCTACAAGAAGCATGGAAGAGTGTTGCTTGAAAAATCTGGCCCCATTCCACAGCCTTTCAACTAGTTAGGAGGTTTTCTAAAATATATCTACCTTTTATGAACCTTGTTTGAGTTGCATTGATGAATGAAGGGAGTATATCAACTAGTTTATGGGCTAAGATCTATGCAAGGATATTGTATGACATAGTGAGCAAAGTAATGGGTCTCTAATTCTTGATTAGAGATTTATCACCATCTTTAGGAAGCAATTTCATAATTCCTTTATTAATCCAGCTGCCTAGTGAGCCTCTATCAATTGCTTCCTTGTAAACTTGAGGCCAAGTTTTCACTCACCCCATCTATGTTTTTCTTTTCGAAATCCACAGGCAGATCATCAGCCCAGGAGATTTTTTATTATTTAGAACCTTATAGCTTTGATAACTTCCTCTTTGGAAATCTGTCTATCCCCTTTAAAGGTAAACAAGTTCGTAGAAGTAAACGAATTGAGCTTTTACTTCCTCTGTGCCACTTATAAGATTATTACTAGAACAAACATTACCAACATTCTCTTTAATCCCTTTCTCCCTGATATATCTAAAGAAATTTTTCGAGCCCCTAGTTCTTCAGTTAGTGTTTGAAAAGTATTATGCATTATATGGATTATGTGGATTGATAGGGTTCAATTTCCTTTTGAATTTGGTCACAAGGTAAAATGTAAGGGGTGTGGTGTGTGTATATTTATACATGCTCCCCAAAATGATGTTTTACAACATAAGTGGTAAGAATGGAAGCATTTTTTTAGCCTTGAGACTAAATAAAATGCGTCATGGGCATCTAAGGCACCTTCTAGCAAAATCAAGAGGAAGAACTTTTCACTTTAGTGACATCTGACTCTCCCTCTTATGTATATGTGTAGGTGTGTGTATGTATGTGTATATGCATGTGTGATAGCTATGTGTGTAAATGCGTAAGTGTGCTTACATGTGTGTGTACGTATACTTACGTGTATGTATGTGTGTGCACACGCATGTGGTGTACATATATGCATGTGTGTATGTATGTGTGTTAGGCATGTGTGTGTAGGTATGTGATAGGGTGTGTGTAGGTGTGTGTAAGTTATGCGTCTAGGTTGTTTGTGTGTAAGCTGTGTATGCGCGCGCACGTGTGTTCGCATGTATTTGTATGTGTATATATGCATGTGTGTTTGAAGGTGTGTATATATATGTCTGTGTATGTGTAATGTCCCCTTTCTAGCCAGTCATGACATGACTTGTCGTTAGCTTGTTTCGTCATGGTCTCGAGGGCTAACCAAGACTTTAGAGGGTTCTTGAGATTATTTGGCCTAGTCAAATTCAGTTTCGGGCCAAATGGAGTTCATTTGTTGGAGTTATGAAGTACCTTACCATTTTTAGCAAGTCAGCAGGGGCTCAATGCTTTCCTATTTTTAGAGATGGGACTTGGAACGTCTCGTCGAGCTCCTTCCAATGAGCTATTATACATGAGGTTCCAAGTTTGATTGCTATTTTATACTAAAGAACATTTGATTTATTTTTTGATCGGCAATAGATATTTATATATTATTAATATTGAAATAAAGCATTATAGTATACTTCGACAATTACATCTTGGTAAAGGACACAAAACCAGCTATGACTGTATAGTAGAGAGATATTGCCCTATGCAACTATGTGATATCACTTGCATTTACATATAAAAAACCCCTTACGTTGCTGTTCAAAAGAGATTTCCCAGATCCCTATAACCCACTGTGCTTTAAACAGAAGCTATTCCTCCGACTTCATAAACGACTATGCTGAAACTATATTTTTTTACAAAAAACAAGGCTATCAAACAGACTATAAACAAAAAAGACCTTGTTGTTCTGTCGATCTGTTACTTTGCTGATGTGCCTTTTGCTGCATTATCGAGCGAGCCCTCCTTGGGATATCCCTTTGCACTTCTACAACCAGGGTTGCAGATGGTGCATTCACTGTTTGTATCTCTGTTTTGATTTTACACCACTCAATCCATCGTTGATTGTAATAATCCACACTTCCAACTTTGCCCACCCATCGGACAAAGGGAATCACTCCGTGTTCTTCCGCTTCAGCCTCATCCGCTATGCACTCTGAAATATCAATTCCCCAACCGGGCACCGCCCATTCTAGGGTGGTCTCCAAATCTCCCAAAAGATCTTCCTTGAACAGCGCTTCCGCCACCCACTTCACCATGTCTGTGGGCTCACCTAATTCCAAGCCCCAAGCCATCACCATGGAGATGATTGCCGTGTTATCCCGACGCAGAAGCTTGAATTCTTGAAAGCTTGGGCCTAAAACTCCCAAAACTGCTTGCACCATGATATCCGTCTTGATCTTTAACAGACCCGTGACTCTTTCCTCGCTCGTTGCTCCGGGGAAGGACTTCATTTGTCTCTTCGTGGTCACAGTGAAATTAGCATGCATTTTGCTGTCTGTTGTCGCTGGAAACCTGCAATAAACTAAAAATGCAAAAACAAAACATGGGATCATTATTTAAAAATTCGGGCACCATTGGAAAATGAGCGCACATTTACACTTCTGTCCTTCGTTTGCCGCGAGGTGTCTAATCTCCACTTGAATCATTAAAGCTCTGCTTTCCCACTTCCATCTTTATTCCACGATGACACTTCCCACAAGTGCAAAGCCAATTTGGGACTACTTGTCACTTCATTATTACAAAGCACTTCATAATTACCGAGCGCCGCCGGTAAGCATGATTAATGTATCCAGCCAATCTTTGGGATTATCACAATAAAAAATCTTTACCAAAAAGCCACCTCACCATAGATTTAAATGCTAAAAGGTGACCCCCAACTGTCCGCCTTCCTTACAAAAAATTTAGTCGAATAAAATTTGACTGTTGGATTTTAAAATATCCAATTGCAGCTCGCCTACTTTGTCAAAGGTCATGCCCATTTAGAGAGCACATTTGCTTCTCTATTTTCCTCTTTGTAGATATGAGTAATTCGAAACTCTGTGAAATTTTGAATAATTGACAAAACAGAATTAACCAATGGTTGTAAATGCCATGCCTTTGCGCGCCCATTCTTTAAGGCATTGATAAGAATCAAGGAGTCTCCTTCTAAGTGGAGTTTTTTTAATCCCCATTACAACCCCCATCTTGACTGCCAGTAAGGCTGCATTGCCTTTTGCCGAGTTATTTGTTCCATTTTGTAATCTTAATGCCCCATATGCCAGGATCTCACCCGTTTTATCTCTAAGAATGGCCCCTGCACCCGACGGTCCCGGGTTTCCCTGGGAAGCCCCATCGAAATTTGCTTTAATCCAATCTGCCTCGGGAGCCAACCAACTCACCTCCTGCCTGTTCTGTTGCTGTTTTAATTTGATTCCTCCTATATGTCCTGATCTGCATCTTAGCCCATTCCATGCCCTTTGGAGTGACTGATCCCATTTGCTAAATGGAATTGACAATGGGATTGAAGCTGCATAAGCATTAACCTTTTCTTCAATTGCAAGGTTGATTCTTTGCTCAAGTCTATTATGTCTTCTTTCTTATCCTGGAAGAGTTTACGGTTCCTTTCTTTCCATATCTCCCAAATAAGGATAGAGGGGCCCGCTGCCCATGCAGAGGAGAATGTGGATCTCATGGGAGCCCTTGGCCATCCATAAAACATATCCTTTAGGTTATTTGGGAGGGGGGCATGCCACCCCAATTTACACCTGAGCATCTCCCAACATTCTGCTGCAACACTACAAGTGACCAGCAAGTGGTTAACATCTACCTCTCCTTCCTCACAAAGGTAACATTTAGATGGACCAGGAATACCTAACCTCTGTCTTCGAACCCTTGTCAGAATTCTATCTTTTGTAGCCACCCATGCAAAAGCCCCATCTTTGGGGAGGCATTCTTGGCTCCATAGGAGTCTAGCCGGCCATTCTTCCTTCTCCTCTGTTCTTTGTAAAAGCTGGTAACCCAACTTCACAGAATAGTTACCACTGGTGGCTGCACACCAAATGATAGCATCCCTCTTATTAATAATATTGACACTCCGAGTAGCCAATATATCTCGCATAGTTGCCTGTTGATTAATGTTCAGCCCAAGATTCCCAAAGTTTTTCCAAACCCAACCTTCCCCCAATGGTCCCTATTTAAGTTCTACATAATCTCTTACATGGATACCCTAGCTATCAGAAAACAGGGCTTTAAGGTCCCGATATTCCGGGTTATCCACTAAAAGTGAGTATCCGTTCTAGGAGTCCTCCCAAAATTTTGCACTATTTCCATTACCAACCTGCCATGTTAGGTGTTGTGTTATAATAGGTCTACAACTGGAAATGAATTCCACATTGCAGAGCCTTTAGGAGGATTAGGAGTAGTAAGAATCCTCTCAGCTTCCAAAGAATCCAAACATTTGCTCTTAAGTAATTTTACCCAAAGCGCATCTTGGTTTTGAAAGATGTTCTATACCAGCTTTGCTCCCAGAGCTTCGTTCATCTGATTCCACTCTCGCAAATCTGCACCCCCAACACCTTTTGGTTTGCAAACTTTACTCCATGCAATGAGGGGTCTTTTATCCTCTACATTCTTACCATTCCATAAAAACTTCCTCATTTTTGCAGCTATCGTTTGATTCACTTTCTTAGGTATCTTTAAACACATCATTGAGAAGATTGGGATTGCATTAATGACTGATTTGAGAAGTAAAATTCTGCCAGCAAAAGTTAACCATTTGCTCATCCATCTTTCCATCTTCTTAGTGCACTTATCTATTAATTCTTTCCAAAGATTTGCTTTAGAGGCTCCCTTAAAAAGTGGTATACCCAAATACCTACTGGGTAGTTTACCACTACGTATCCCTAAGATTCTGCAAATGAATCTCTGCCTTCTGCAGTCTACATTAAAGAAATAAATTTCAGACTTCTGCCAGTTTATGCATTGACCGGAGGCTATACTGTAACAATCTAAGGTTTCTCTTATAACTCTTGCCTCTCGTATAGATGCTTCTCCTAGCAGATTAGTGTCATCTGCAAATTGAAGATGAGAAAAAGGGGGGAGCTCCTCCACCACCTTAATACCTTTCCAGGCCCCACTTACCCTTTTATG
>MU227162.1:69307-88790 GCA_018584345.1 Thuja plicata
TAGCATAAGTAATGCCGTCGACCAATTAATGATTTGCGGTCTAAGACATCAATAGCATGGTCGATGATTTGTATAACCGATACAAATCGGTACTATCAATATTAATATGAATTGCCAATATAGTTCTGTATTAAACCGATATCAATTAATAACAATCGGTATTTAATTAACCGATATTAATTCAGTATAATATAAATATTATTTATTTCATCTATAATAAACATATATGTATATTGATATATATATATATATATATATATATATAATAATAATATCATTATTATTTATATATATATATTAATATGCATATATATAATATAGAATAATATTATCTCATAATAACCTTATCAATTTAATGATGTTTATTTAGTTAAATATATATTAATATAATCGGTCATTATTATCATATATTAATATATTATTTATTTCCTCATAACATTAAGATCATTTTATCTGATCGAAGCTATAAACATCAACAGTGGCGTTGATGGGCTTGCTGGTGCCATTCGACTGCCTCTGAACCAATATGAAAAGAGAGGATAAAGTGATTGGCCGGCCTGATCTTTACTGAGCGTGTATGTAGTGATGATGTCTTGGCCTTCCCGTATGCCTGCGCGTGGTGTTTCTCTCCCACTTGGCATTCACACCACAAAATGTGCTCGACCTGTGTGCTGGCGTCTATCACCAGCTGTCCGTGTTTTATCGTGACCATTCCAGTCGAGTCTGGGAAACCCGTCGACTCCCAATGAATGTCTGCATTCACTTTTCCAATTCCAGTCACGTTTTAATTTAAACGTCACCTCCAGACCCGTAGTAGCTGTGTAACTCTTCTTCACCCGTCTCAACTACCACTGCAGGCGTCTTCCAATGTGAGCGCTGCTCGACGTCAATGGGACTCCTGGCGGCTCTTCCAGTGCGTTGGGAAAATATAACGCAGCAATCACTAATAATGTTTTCAACACTCCCGCGGCTGTCTCCAGGTTATAACAACAATGCTAAACCAGTGTCTGGTTTTTCTTCGCGTTCAACACCAGGCATATGAAAGAAACCTCTGATAACTATTGTCCCATTTTCCACAATATGCTGGACCTCAATTCTAACTGAGTGCTAAACTTGGAATGAAACCAATTTTATTGTTTACTGAATATGATATTAAAACGCTGAAACATTTATACTTGATTCCTTAACTTACTTGCTGAACTCCATTTGTGAAACCTGTATGATTCCACCATTAATGAGATGCGCTGGGGCTACATCCAACTTCTCAGATTTTCCTCAAGGGTTTGCATCCTCAAGAAAGATACAACCAGTCACAAATGCAACCAGAATTTTAATTTCTTTGTTTATAATATTTCATGGTGCTTTTCCCAAGAATACCTTTTTCTTTTATAACCTTGAAGTGAGGGAAAAAACACAAACTTAAGCAATGTGGGATAAAAGTGCTCACTTAAGTCACTTAAGTTACCTTTTTGAAGTAAAGTAACTTAAAGTCATAAAGTGACTTTATAATATCACTTTATAAAGTAAAGTAACTTAACTTTAGAAAGAGAGCCCAAATAATAAATATTCGCCCACTGAAGCCTGTGACTAGCTGACATCCTTTGAAAGAAGCCATTAACCTATCCGGATGGGGAGATAGACTAATTAGGCACCATAATGGCCTACTACGGAGAAGGGGACATTACAGGAAATTTGAGAAATCCCTTACTAAGATGTCAAGGAGTATTGGGAGTTTGGGGAATTTCAAGCCCCATATTTATTATAGGTGTAGGGTAAGGGAATGGAGGAACTACAAGATTTAGAGTTTTGGGATTTCACATCATAGTATGCTTCATGATTACATGCCTTAATAATCTAGAAGTCTGAAAAGTGGGAGGCATGGGGAGGAGCAGGGATTGGGGATTTTGCATCCCTACTAATGTAGGAAGAAATGCATGAATTGTGAAGAGATTTTGAAGGCTTGAGATGACGTTATGAATGGAGTGGCAAGGTTAGGTTCTAGGTGTACTAAGTATTATGTGTTTTAAGAAGGGGATGGAGAGGCTTGAAAACTTGTGAATGGTAGTAAGGCATTTGATAATTGAGAAAAGGATACTTGATGTGATAGATGTGGAGGAAGGAAAAGATGAATGGGTAACCCATTGGGGAATGAGGATTGGGTATGCATGATGTTGCATCCTCTTGGGCGAATCAATAACAAAACTTTGGGGACCCTTAGATTTTTTTTTGAATTTTTGCAACTTGGGGCACATGACTAAAATATTGAAGAATATAAAGCATAGCCTGTAAGCACAAGTGACCAAGGGAGCCCATTGAAAAATTTCATTGGATGAAGGCAACAAATATAGCTCAGGATTTGAAAGATTTTGCAATCTGAATGAATACAAAACATATAGATAACACCAACCATAGAAATTTTTAAAAACTCATAATGTATGATTATGTCTTAGCCCTCCTTATTGATCTTCACCTTTTGGCCCACTCTTCTTCTAAGAAAAATTGCAAATACAACAACCTTTGACATTAGGCCCAATGAATTGTTTACGATGTGCCCAACCAACTTGCTATCATGGTCCTTACTCCACCACAAATTTCTATGTTATCTCCACAAGTAAAATTAGAGGCTGTTTTGATGTTATGTACCCACAAAGTAGCATATTGCAAATGCCTCCAAGTTGAATTAATCAAATATTATGTGTATCCCTTGGCCTCATCTTTGGCAAAGTTTTTCAATGAGGTTGATTTTTCAGGTTCTCCTTTGTCTTGGTCTATTCATTCTATTCATAAATTTGGGAAACTCTATTGTCTTGGCAGGTACAAGAGTATCATGATTGGGCATACATTTGCCAAGCTTTATGCCGTAGTATTAGACGTGTAGTTGAGCTGCAGAGAATGGTAATCTTCAAGCTTATGGGTTGGTCGACATAAGGATAGATTATCAGAGCAGAGTCGTGACATCTCTGCACTCTTGGCTATTTTTAAGTAGGCTGGACAACACTCTTCCATAGTCTTTTATTGTTTCATAGACGTTAGGAAGGCTTTGCTGCTTTTGACTTGGTTTTGAGGCACTTGCTTTTTAGGATGCGTAATATCTACATTCTCAATTCTTTCATTACCTTTGCTTGTAGGCTTAATGTGACAATTACTGGGCAGCTTAGTACCTTTCACGATCTCTTTGACTTTGTGAGGAGTATATTGGGGTCAAACAAGGGTGTCCTCTCTGCGATCTTGGGAGGAAACTGCATGACGAAACTGTCTGCGTGACAAAATTCCTCTGCACAACCATCTGCACGACCTTGCCTCTCTGCGATCACAAAATAAATTGGTTTTTACTATTTAGGGTTCTTGAGTTGCAACTGATTTTGGTATATTTACAATGGCTGGGGTATTTGCACAGCAACTGCTTGCATAGTGTCAATGCCTTGCTGTTGTGCATGTCTGTGGTGGTTGTGCAAGTTGCAGTTGCTGCGCTAGTCAGTACCCATTGGCAGTAAGGATGCATGAGCTATGCCAATACCCTGGCACACCTTTCAGTAAAGATGTTATGATGATTGTGATATATAGATTGTTCTAAGCACTTTAGAAACCAGGTCTTTGTTGTAAGCAACAAATTAGGATTTTGAGATTGTGTGTTTGGCCTTCATGAGAAACTGGGTGCATTTCTGTATCTCCTGTCTACCAATTCACAACATTGAATCATAGCATAAGGATTAATTAAAAATCAACAAATTCCTCTGGACTGGCTTCATATTCGTTGAGATGATGAAGGCCCTTGTATTGTATGGTTTAGCAGTGAATAGTGGTATAACTTAGTTAATGCATGACTGAATAAGTGATTGTAAGCAATCCTGTTTATAGTGCATATGATTGCATGATGCATCCACTGGTATCAGACAACCTAATCCATTTAACTCGTCATCTAGAAAAGCTTGATGATCTAGTATGACTTCATTATTTATAAGTATAACCAATTTCGAAACATCACAAACAGAAGCTCCATAGTGGATCATACTTTGTAGCAGCTAGCCTTGTTGGTTTTGACCACTATTTTACTTTGTAGCCTGACTTTTCTAGTTTGGAGTACGTCATTAATTTTGAGGGTTCTATCTTTGAAGTTGAATTGTGTATTATTGCAATGTGCAGTGTGCACTGTTATCAGCAATCTCAAATTTAATGAGTAAAATCACTATTTCAATATTCATGATGCTCACTCTTGTTTGCTGTCACACTTATTCTCTATGCAATTAGAATGGATTTAAATGTAAAAAATATCAATTATTTCTTTATATTTTTTTATTTTTTTGTTTCCCAATAGCTTCCCAAAAAATTGAAAATATCTGTCTTTTGGCTCGCTGAATTGTCTGAGAAAAATATTTGCTTCTGATGTTTATACACATGTATATCTAGATACATATACATATTTTTATTTATATGTACAGGCTGATAAATTTATGTAAATATATGTATCAAAACACACGCGTGTGTGCGGGCACATCCGTCTATTTAAATTTAGTATATAGTAATATACACACATGATCTGCTATCTATGGATGTTAATGTGTACAAATATATATATGTTTATCGACATACATATACATTATTATTTATATTCATATGTTACAACATATAATTACATATGTATACACACACATGTCTGCATGTATGTATATACATGTATATATTTGTATATGTGCATATATATATATTTACATATGTATATACACACGTCTGCATGTATGTATATACATGTATATATTTGTATATGTGCATATATATATATATAGATCTATTATCTATATGTATATGTATATGAGAGTGTAAATACAGATTATCTTTATCAATGAATTCTTTAGATTGGTGAAAAAACATATACACATGTATGCATACAGTATCATAGACTCATACACATACATCTACAAACACATGCTCATGTATATACATATTCATACATATTTAATTCTCTTTACATAAACATAAAGAGAGAGGAGATAAATGCACAGTAAACCCAAGTGATCCTGAGGGTTCAATGATTTGTTTTTTCAGATTGATGAAGAAATTCTTCAGGAAGTGATAAAAATGGGTTTTGAGCGGAATCAACTGGTAGAATCTCTCAGAACCAGAATTCAGAATGAGGTATGTTGACTAGCTTTATCTGTGTTTGATGTATTATATAAAAAGTGGTGGACGTGATCTAACATTTGCAACGGCTATCTATTTTGCTTTTTTCAGGGTACAGTGGCATATTATCTGATGCTAGATAATCGGTGTCGTATTTCCAATGGTTACCTTGGGGCTGAGTTTCAAGAAGCAAAGGTTAACCCCCATATTTCCCTTAAATAGTTTTTTTGAGTTGACATCTATTTTCTTTGGTATTTTTCTTATCTAGTGATAAATTCGTAGAGGGAAGGAATTTATGATGTAGAGATGTCTCTTTTTAGTATCTGTTTCAATGTGCTTTGCAGAAGAATGTCAAGGAATAAATTTATGTTGACAAGTTTTAAGTTCAAACCATGAAATATCTGATGTTTTCCTCTCTTTGCAGTTGTGACACTTTTACATTCATGCCCATGCTATTATGTTTGTATCGATACTGCAAGCACATGTTTACATTATCCCCTATACTCTTTCATGAGAAGGAATGGAAATCTACTTAGTATTTTCATAATATAATTGTTTTTTTCAAGTGGGGTATATCTTACATCAGCTCACATGCAAAGAATAACCTTTTCAATGTATATTCTTTTGATGTCTGGTATTTATCACACCCATGCTTTATCTTGTTCAGGAAAACATGCAACGTTTTATAACCAATGATCATCCAGTTTCAACTATGAGACACAGAATGCCTGCTTTTATTGATCAGGGAAGTGCTTCAAGATCCCAATTTCCAGTTGAGAGGAAATGGGCTTTAGGGCTTCAGGTTTGTATTTCTTGTATTGAAATGGGTTTGTAAACTATGGCTTTTCAAATACACTTTTAATGACTGTTACCTCTTCTTTTTAATTGCTTTCTGGATTAAACTGTGTAGAAGTGTATGCAAAAACTTCTACACAGTTTAATCTAGAAAGCAATTGAAATGATCAGTATGGACTGTGGAAATCTGATAAATTTGATTGTTATCTCTTCTGTTAATGGTTATAATTCATCTTTTACAGTCAAGAGCACATCCTCGGGAGATAATGACTGAGGTTCTCAAAGCACTTCAAGAGCTGGATGTTGGATGGAAGAAGATTGGACATTACAATATGAAATGTAGATGGCTTCCTTGTTTAAGTAGGAATATCGATTCCTCCGCCAATAACCATGGAAACAATATTTTCCAAGATGCAATAGAAAACGATGGTATAAGTTCTAGATCGCCGCAGAATGTTGTCAAGTTTGAAGTGCAAGTGAGTTGGTTTTACTCGTCTTCTTGACATATGACTCCTTCAGTTTTTTGCCATGATTTCCACACTAACCACGTTCAATCTACATCTAGTAATATTCTTTGGCACTGCCATAAAAAATCATGGATATCACACTTACAATTGAGATGTATCTTTAAATCAAATTATCCATACTAATGATTTTCTTTTTTATCTGTTACAGCTTTACAAGACTAGAGAGGATAAATATCTTCTTGATCTTCAAAGGGTTCAAGGGCCTCATTTGCTCTTTCTTGACCTTTGTGCAGATTTTCTTGCACAACTTAGAGTATTGTGATATCTGTGAAACCTCTATAAGATTTGAAGTATTCCCTTGACCTTTGTTGGAGCATATAATGTTCCACAAATCTCCGATTATCCTTGGGTGAAATCTTGAAGTCTTCTCTATAATAGTGTGCATTAAAGCTTGTTTGGACGGCAAAGAAATAAAACAGAGAAGAAATGAAAAGTGGCTTTGCCTTTGTTTGGATGAGCTTTGCTGACCAGAGTTCAAAGCGTTTCTCAATTGCTTTATCTTGGGAGTGACAAAATAGACTTTTTCTGCCTATTTAGTGCCCCAGATAAATTATATCTTAATCATGTATAACCACGTTTTGACTGTTGAAGGCCTTTTCTTCTTTATAAGTGGAAGTTTTTTGATATTTAATTGAAGACTTCCACGAGCATTTAAGTTAGTTTTTAATTTTTTTTCAAGATTTGACAAACAATGATAAATTTTTTTCTCTTATAAATTTCCACGAGTGCTTATTTGTAGTAATTGTAATGGTGGAATTCTTATACTCTTGCCTTTTCCCTTATGATTTGGATCCACTTGAATTAGATTGTTTTTAATACAATAACAAGATCACAAGTGGCATAATTAGTGTTAATTTGATATCACTCATCCCCTAATTGATTTTGATTTCTAGATCCTCCATTTATCAACCCATTTGAAATTCACGAGTTTCAAATGTGACACAATGACTTGTATGACTTTGAATTTGAACTTTTAAAACTCAAAATTGGAAGTGAACCTTTTCGACCCTTTCTTGTTTGACATTGCGAGCTGACTTGGGGCATATTTGTGCGGGATTGTGTGCGTTGTTGTATTTAAGGACATTCTTTGTACATCTTTAAGTGATACGAGAAGTGCCTCAAGAAAATAATAGAAGTAAAGAAATGAAGACCATCATTGAGCATGTGGTGATTGCATGGCTTACTTGCATCATCATCCTAGGCATATTGCATGCTTCTCAATTGTTTTTGGAAATAGTTGATCACTTAGGGGTTTAAACAAAGGAGAATATATTCTTTCCCACCAATTTCGTTAAGAGTTTGTTGACCACCTCTCTTTACATATCGGTATTACCAGCCAAGATACATGTGCGATGACTATCATATTTTTGTCAATTTATTTTCAAATGCTACATTCAATTTTGCAGATGTGGGTATGGATATGGATTATAGTGAGACATTGTTAGTTTGTAGATTTAAATTCATTGGTCTTGAGAAGGCCCTATTTTTGCATATTGTTTAATAGATTCTTGACATCTTTAGGAGTGCATTCCTCCATTTAGATTAATGTATATCGTTTTAGTTGCAACACTTTACCTTATCTTAGATTTGTTTGGCATTTTGATTTATTAGTTTATGGAAGATATTAATGTAAAGGTAATATTTTTCTTTACATAAATTGGTGAACAAGGTTTTGGCCCCAAGGTTTACTCTATATTTACTAGGGTTTCAAAAGTGCCTTGTATAATTGCATATTTTATTTTCTAGATCTCTTTTAAGGATTTGCTTTTCATTGTCATTGTTTTCCTTCAACTCTAAATATCCTTATTTTTGCCTATAGAGTTTTCATTGTAGATTTATGCACATATCTAATTGTTATTGATTCTTCTACTTTTATATTAGTTGTTACCTCCTTTTCTAAACTATTGTTTGCATGGGAAGTAAAATCTGTGTAAAATCTTTAGTAAAATCTATTATTAAAGGAAAATAATACACATTTTTAACTTGATTTGATTGAAAATTTTAACATGTTCTATTTGAAGGGTACTGCGGGAAATTAGCCACAACCACATTCAAAGGAATGTGTAAAGTGGCTTTGTATTTAGTGAGAAACTACATAAAAATGTTTCTAAAATGATTCTATGTACTTGGGTGGTGTCTACCAAATAAAGTCTCCGAAAGAGAACCACACTTTGAACGAATCTCTATGCTTGTTAATGAAAGAATTTACAAGCTTTTACAACAAATGGATGTTGCTAAATATGAGAAGGGTAAATGAAGCAATAAGAACTTTTACATAGTAATACACGATACTATTTGGGGTTAGGGAAGAGGGGTATTGCGAGTCCCATCAATAGATTTAGAATGTGTTGTACGATATGTATAAGGTATCAAATTCTTATATTAGTAAAATATTTGATTTTACTTGTTTTTAATTGCCTTGATGCTTTACACATTAACTTATTTTTGATCAAGTGAAAACAAGTTTTGAAGGGGACTTGAAACCCTTTACAAACAGGTTGTTAAAGATATTCAAAGATAACCCACAAGGAACATATCAAGACCAAAGCGAGGGTTTTAATATCAGGCTCCCTCAACCTGGAACAAACAAAACACGAGAAGAACTACATGAAACACGAACTAGAGACCAAATCCTCAACCTAAGCCTATGATCACCCAGTATTAAGATTTACCTTTGACCCCTTTCTAATGAGACCGAAGGGTCATATCAAAAGAGGGCGAAGACCTCTTATTACCTTTTACCGTGATCCATCCTTCTTCCACCTTTGCAACCTCAGCTAACCAGGTTGGTGAATCCATCACCGAACTCTCGACACCTGAGAGGGGGACAACACTCTGCACTAGCGCCGCTAGGTCAGCCACAACCTAGAGGCATCCATAGTTGAAGGGACAAAACCAACACTTTACACTAACTTGTTTACAACAAAATGAACAAGCTATATTAACCACCAAAAATAAATTGTAAAGGACAAGTGATGGGATTGGGTAGGATTTTATTGTTGGAGGAAAATTATGGCTATTTCAAGTTTGATTGTAAATAATGAAGTCTAAAAAGGAGAAATGAGGGGAAAACTACACTTATATCGTATTTGAAATTTGAGGGTTTTAAATTGTTTTAATTATTTTATTATATATAAAATGAATATAGGTTTTCATTAAAATTCTTTTTAAGCACTTGAGATATTTTTGTTTTTTGGCAAGGTTAAATTAAATTTAATCATTATTATGGGGTATAGATAAATGAGCAATTTAACAATAATAGTTCACAAATTTAGAACATTTTAATACTTGTCTGAAATTTGTAGTCCCCAATTTATTAAAGTGACAATTATTTAAATTAAATCAATCAAATTTTCACAATCCATTTGAATTTAAAGCTTGAATTTCTGGTTTTGATTGTGTATGTTTTTAGCATCAACATTTCGAATCACACTCTGTGATCCATCATCGGGATGTAAGAGCAAAGAGCATGAAGGATATGTCAAAATAAGATGCAAACTAGGCCTCACTCAATAGATCAAAGAAGGGATGGGGAGAGAAAGGGGCACTTCTCTATTCCCCTGCGTTTTACGTGCCCCTTTTTCTCCCCATCCCTTCTTTTATCTATTGAGTGAGGCCTAGTCTGCATGTTATTTTTACATATCCTTCACGTTCTTTGCTTTCACGTTCTTTGCTTTTACATCAAGATGATGGATCACAGTGTGATCCGAAATGTTGATGCTAAAAAACATACACAATCAAAACCAGAAATTCAAGCTTTAAAATTAATTAAATGTCACTTTACAAATATTTCTCTCAAAGTTCAATTTGAAAATTAATAGAGAAAATGTGAAAACAGAAATGGACGAGCTGATGGAAAACTAAGGCCCCGTTTGTTTGGCGGAATTGGACCGGAATTGGGTGCGTCACTTCCACTTTTTCCTCAAATCCACCGTTTGGTTGCCAAAAATGAAATTCTGGTTTTGGCGGATGAAACCCGATTTTGACCCAAAAATGGGCGGCACCATCTTCCCACCAAATAGGTGGAATTCAAAATTAAATTCAGGTTTTTGATTAATTTAACTCCATTTTATCTTTTCGTCGGGTCCGATGTCTTCCCATTTTGTTTTTTTAACCCCATTATATCTTTCCGTCATGTCTGCGTCTTCCCATTTTGTTTTGAGGGTTTGCGGATTTCTTCCGTGTTGAAGATCCGAGGGTTTGCGAATGTGATCTCTGCTTTGCGAATGTGATCTGTCCGAGGGTTTGCGAATGTGATCTCCGCGTCTCCATTTCACTTCATCGTTCTCTGTTGTGGCACGCTTTCCTGGTTACAACGAAGTGGTGTTGGTTATAACAACGAAGAATTGAAAGGTAAGTTTGTTTTTGGTAACTCTGAGTCTTCTCAGTGGCTTAAATATGAAATACATTACTCCTGTAACTCCGAGTCTTCTCAGTGGCTTTTTAAAGGTTGTTTTCTTTGATATGATGTAACTCTGAGTCTTTGATGGAATGCCATTTGCATAGAGAGAAATGAGAGCGGGACCATTATAATCCCCAAGTATCCCAACACATACGCACTGCTCATTCCCGTCGTCAGAACAAACCCTACTTGATACCACGGATTTGCAAAGCATTCCACAAACTTAAAAAGGAATATAGATTAACAGTTATTCGTGATTGGCTTACCTAACAAAATTTTGAGCCATAGATCTGCGTGATTATTTTTTCTCATTTCGCTACAATGGTAGCAGAGAAACCCTAAAATATTGAGGGCTTCTTTAAATGAGTATGTGCCAGTTCAGGATAATCCCGCCCCTATTACCTTCAGATTCAGTTTCAGCTTCTCACCTACACATTTTGTCAATCGAATAAATCATCCAAATAAGCCTAAAAGCAGGTGCAAAGTCTATATCTATACAATTGTAAAAAACTTATCATACCATTGATCCTGTCCATCTCAATGAAAGCTTCAATGTGAGAATAGACGAAACGTGCACTATTAGCTCGAATACTCGTAAGGGTTTATAATAGTTGATAAAAGATATTCATATTAGAGTTTTTTTCTTACCACGATTTGAAACGGTGGTAGTGTAAAACGGATTAATCGGCCATGTTATTGGCACAAATAATTCATGAGTGATAAAAATAGACAAAATAAAAGATATGGGCCAGTTCTTGGCCCAAGTCTGAAAGTGAGGAGGCCCATGCTTCTGTCTCGCTGGGGTCCAACCTCAAAATCAAGGGTGGTGGATTTTGGATTTATGTGTTCTTTTCCTTTATTTGGCAACTATTGTGATCAGATATTTTCATCATCCAATCCCAAATTTTGAATTGATTTGTATTTATTATTGAGGTTTCGTTTAGACAATGATCTATGATAAGAAAATATAAAGTGTAGAAATAGAATGCAGATAGAGCTCACCTATTAAAGAATCTAATTGGACTGTAGTGATTGCATAACATGCACAAGATATGGACATCCATTGAAGATAATGATTTTTGTCAGTTGTTGTAGTTGGAAATGCAAAAGTGTGGAAGCATTGACAATGAATAGTTTGGTAGATTGCAATGTGGTGTCGTGGAATGCCATGGTTGTAAGATATGCATAGATATAAAGAAAGTTGATTAGATTGTAGTTGGTAGGCCCTTCTATGAGTAGTAGTTGCATCAGGGTTCTAAAAAATTCAACCACAATTCTCTGCTCGAACGAAAATGGAGCATAAAGTCTTAAAGGAAGGATTTATTTTCAGACATACAAACCATCTGCAACACCATACCCAAATATTTACATACTTTCTTTTTTCATTTTTCCAGATAGCTCACCCTCATATTTTTTTAAGTTTATATTCCATCCACCACTTTGCAGTGACCAACACCAAACTCTCATCACACCACCGCATGTTCTCGAATTTGAAGAAGGATTTCGTGGGAGAATCAAGAGGACAAAGCATTTTTATCTAAAACAGTGCACATCTTGATTCCTTCCTTCTATAGATTTTGGTAGGAGAATCAAGAGGACAAAGCATTTTTACCTAAAATAGTGCACATCTCCTTTGAGGGATTTCTCAATAATCCTTTTAATATTCCTTTTGGCCATTTGTTGCTGAATCTTTATATCACTAGCAACTGCTAAAAAATATGTATGAAGGGACAATTCACAATTATGACACTTGCTGCTGAGATATAAATATGCCTTTGAACCTAAGATAGTTAAATTTGGGCCAACTGTAACTCTATAAACATTTCAGGGTGTTTAGCTTTATTTCTTTTATAATTTTTGTAAGTTATCAACTGTTTGGTGGGAACTCCATGCTAGCCTAGGTTAGTCAAGGAACATCTGTGCATTCCCTGCTCTGCAAGGCCATCTTGGGGTTAATACCTTTTGTAATAGAACCTGGGGGGCATTTTCTCCCCATTCTCAGAAACTAGGTGGGGACGTGAACATTGTAATAGTAATAAATTGATTGATTTGTACTGTCTCGAAGTTATGATAAACAACCTTTAACAACCTCGGGTTTTTATTATTATATATGGCGATATGTTTTGTAGCATCTGGATAGAATGATTGCAAATCTATTATAAATAAACAAGGCATGAGCAGTGCATTGGGCTCTAGATCAAACAAAAGGATAGAAAAGACGAAGTTAAAAAACACTTTAAAGCACTGCTAGGTTATGTCCAATTCTAGTATTACTGTTATCACCCTTGTACTTTAAAGTGTTTTTTAACTTCGCCAATTCTAGGCTATGTCCAATTCTAGTATTACTGTTAAACACATCTTTATTAAATGATTAACATGGAATTGCGTCCTGGTTTTTTTTATTATATATGGCGATATGTTTTGTAGCATCTGGACAGAATGATTGCAAATCTATTATAAATAAACAAGGCATGAGCAATGCATTGGGCTCTAGACCAAACAAAAGGATAGAAAAGGCGAAGTTAAAAAACACTTTAAAGCAGTGCTAGGCTATGTCCATTTCTAGTATTACTGTTATCACCCATACTTTAAAGTGTTTTATAACTTCGCCAATTCTAGGCTATGTCCAATTCTAGCATTAATGTTAAACACATCTTCAAAGCAATCACATTCGCAAACCCTAACAGGATATTCAACACGGAAGAAAGGTTCTCACATTCGCAAACCCTCAAATCAAAATGGGAAGACGGTGGACCCGACAAAAAGATAAAATGGGGTTAAAAAAATACATACATGTATATATGTACATATATACATAAGGTGCAATAGACACCTCAAGAAGGACATCTATAAGCATATTTATATAAAGTATTAAATATAAGTATGCTAGCAACAATCATGGCACCACACGTAAGACATTGAATAAAATCCTTATAAGAAGGCTCTATGCCTGCTCCATCCATCAAAACTCCAATATTTTCCTCACAAAACTACCCGAAACTTTGATATTTTGACATCCATCAAAACTCCAATATTTTCCTCTCAAAACTACCTGAAACTCTAATAGTTTTCTTGAAATTTCAGTATGGAACTGTGCCCACAGAAAAAGAGAGATCAAGTTTTTGTACATATTTCTAAATTCATATGAATGTGAAGCTATCATTGTCCATAGATGTAGGCCTATTGTTTTGTAATGGACGATGACAACTTCACATTCAGGGCTGCAACACATTCAGTGATAAAGCACTTAGATTTGGATGACAGCTTCACATTCAGGGCTACAACACATTCATCACACAACATCCTATATTATAGAATAAACAAGTCCATCATGTTAATAGTCAAATTTTAGTCATATTCAAATGTCATTATGTATATTAAAGTTAAAAAATACTAATGTAAAGTGTCAATAATAAGCCATCATTGATGACAATTCATACAGGTCAATAATGTAACTAATGTATGCCTTATCTTTGTGCTTGATACTGGATATCTACTCGTTGAAATATTTGTGTTTGTCCACATTTTAAGCCATTGATGGATCCTACTGAGAATATTGACGTTCTAGGATGCGTAGCTGTGGAGACCACATACGCTGGTCTTCTCACAACTCTTCTTTCTTTACTTGCCGTAGCCAAAGTAGTGTTCGCTCGGGAAGGTGGTGCACGAATGGGTAAACAAATTAGAAAAGAAAATTCTTTTTGTACAATGGTTATTCATTCCAATGACGTGGATTGTCAGAATCAGATTCGCATGAGTAGGGGAGCCTTCTTTCATCTAGCTAGTATCCTAAGGATGAAAGGAAGCTTGACAGATACAATACACTTGAAGTTAGAAGAACAACTTGTGATGTTTCTCCACACCCTTGGTCACAATCTGAGGAACCGCAAGATTGGCCATAACTTTGGGCACTCAAAAGAGACATTCATCCGATACTTCCACAAGGTGTTGAGGGCTATCTTAGCACTCCTCGAGGATTACTTTATATCACCTGGTCCAAACACACCTCCTGAAATTAGTGGGAAGGACCGTTTTGATCCGTTCTTCAAGGTAATTCTTGTGCTGTTACAAATTTCTTGTATGGATTTATATCCTTATCGTATTATTGGTTGACCGTATAATTGATGATTGTATCATATTGTATAGGATTGTGTTGGAGCTATTGATGGAACCCATATACCAGTCACTGTCGATTTCAACATGCAGGGTAAATATCGTGATAGAAAAGGCAACTTGTCGCAAAATGTTATGGGTGTGTGTTCCTTCGATTATAAGTTTCAATACTGCCTTGCTGGTTGGGAAGGGTCTGCTGCGGATAGTCGTGTTCTAGCTTCAGCTCTGTCAAGAGCAGATCCACTTGTTCCCCCGGTAAGCCAAAGAATAGTTTAATATACTCGAGGGTACAATCAATGTTTCAAGTTTTAACAATCTACTTTATTTATGTAGGAAAATATTTTCTAGTGGATGTTGTATATCCCAATGCACCTGGATTTATTGCTCCTTATCGGTGTACACGTTACCACCTGAAGGAGTTTTCAAGAGAAAATCCAATCAACTCTCCACAAGAGTTGTTCAACCACCGACACTCCTCTCTTAGAAATGCAATAGAGCATACATATGGTATTCTCAAGCAACGTTTTCCAATCCTTAGGCATGCCACATCTTATTCTATCATGACACAAGCCCATATTGTATTAGCATGTTGCATACTACACAACTTCATTAGTATAGAGGACAACATTCCATCAGAAATTGGTACCGAAGAGGAAGATGACCGTGATGGGATAGATGTACCAATGCTTGAGACATATGGGTTGTCTCAGCATGATAGAGACCAGTGGGCACAACTTTGAGATGATATAGAGAGTACAACGTGGGAAGACTACAGATCCAGAGATTAGTTATACTTTTATGGGTCAATGTGTTTTATTTGAGTAAACTGATGTATGCAAATACTTTGATATACAAGATGGTTTCCTTTTTCTTTTGTTCGTATCTGGAAGTATTGGACTTGTACATAATAGTTGTACTTTTATGGGTCAATGTGTTTAAACCATTAACAACAATATGCTTACACCATTAACAAGCCTTTGTACATTGTCAACAGTTGATGTAAACCATGGCATACACAGAACTCATGATGAGCATGGAAGAAAACGGTAACATGAGCCACTTATCTTCTTCCTCAAAGAAGGTACAATGGACCAAAGAGATGGAACACAAGTTTCTAGACTTGCTCATTGAGCAAGTCCAACTCGGAAGAAAGGGAGATGGGGGATTCAAAAAAGAAGCGTGGACCGCCATTGAGAGGCGGTTCAATGCAGATATGCACCTCACTCTAACAAAGGACAATTTTAAAAACAGGCTAAAAACATGGAAGCTTGCATATAGAGTGATGAGAGAGTTGAGAAATACACGTGGTTTCGCTTGGAATGAGGCAACTCAATGCATGGATGCTGAGGAGAGTGTGTGGGATGAGATTTTGAAGGTAGGGTGGTCTTTCTAATGATTTGATTGAAATATTCTTGCCTTCTTATAAATTTAATAATGAAACACAAAACCTAATCCATTTATTTATGCCAACATGCAGAGGAGAGAGTTCAAAAATGCCAAAGTGTATAGGAGGCAACCCTCCCAATACTTTAATGAATTGAGTGTAATTATTGGTAATGACATTACTGAAGGTAATGCAGCTACGACTGCCCATGAGAGTGAGGAAGGGAACCCTATAGAGGAGGAATTCAATGTGCATGATGAAGAGGACATTGGTTTTGGTATAATTCTTGACAGTGCTGCTGATTTGGATGAAGACCTTAATTATTCAAATCACTCCAGTGCAAATAAAGGAACTCCTACATCATCATCATCAAGACAAGGAAAGAGGAGAAAGAAAAGTATGTCCAGTTCCTTGGATGTCATCTGTGAAACAATCAAGAAATTAAAAGATAGCCTCGACAATGTTCACCTCCACAAAGTGGATAAATTTGATGAGGATACTGTTTTTCTTAGTGCGTATAACGCTCTCAAATCCATCCCTGATTTGAGTCGAGGTGTTTTCGTGAAGGTATATGACACCTTCGCACTTCAACATGAAAGAGACAAAGGGTTCTTGCTAATGAATGAGGAGGAGAGAGTGGAGTGGATTGCATTCACATTTGGTGGATTGTAATGATCCACACTGCCCAAAGCATTCACAAATTTAGTGTGGTTTTAACTATGACATTAACCAGAATTTATTTTTTGTATTTAGACTTTTCAGAGGTCTTTGAAACATTTTCATCTGTTATAACTTACCCTATTGCATGTTTCGCGAGGTGACAGTACTATTGCATCACAATATTCTATTTTTTGATGGATATTCATATTGATCATATTCTGGATTTTAGAAATGATAAAAATGCATTATATCTTGAAATACAGTTTTTAAAATCTTTCAAGCGAGAGCCTGAAATGGACCTGGTCAGTGTCAAACCCAAAACTCTGCTTAAACCATTTATTAACCATATTTCACGAAAATGTTTTCTGAGGTTGTCCAATTGCTAATGAACTTCCACTATAAATTGAAAAGCCTACCGTTCTGGTTTACCAATTTTATGTGTTATTTTAATGACTCGTATGACATCTTAACACAAACAGACTCCGGTATTCTAAATAGTGCTACATCAAAAATATAATTAAAACTTCTTCAAACAATCAGGAGCTATAAAACTTCTTATCTGAACACTATGTATAGTTAGTTAGTTTGCTCCTTTCTCTAGCATAATTCCCATTTGGAATATACTGCAATTTATGAGATCGCTTTCAGAAGTTAAAAAAATTTCTATCTATTGAAATATCTACCAATTACTTCACATTTAGTGGCTACAATTAGCTCACTTCAAAAATTTAATAACTACATTGCCTACCTTGCTTGAAGAGCAACTAGAAAATGAATGCAGGGCAGAGGAAATATCAACATAGCGCCTATTGTTCAATACCTCCAAGAATGTAAAATGAGCACAACCAACGCCCAGACATGGAGGGCTTGCCTAACTTCTGCCATAGAGTAAATAAATAAGTTTGTTGTGAGTTTTGAGTTTTGGGTGGTGGGTATGAATGTGAGGGTATTTTAGACCCGTTCCTGCCAGATAATCATGCCCAGATTGATTTCTTATGCTTCCAGGGAGTTAGGTGTGCAATGTTGTTGTTTTCTATAGTGTTCAATTTACTTATGGTCCCTCTAGAGAGTGTTGAATGGGAGACTGAAGCTTGTTGTTTGTGGTGTTTTTGTAGTTTATATGATACTATGTGACATTCTAATCTTAATTCATGCTTCTAGGCTGCATATATATAATTTTTACGTTGTTTTTGTACTAGCGTAAACAAACAAACCCATAACACATCAATTTTTTTTCCATACTGGCAAACCAGGTTCTCAAACGCAATTCTGAACCATCAACTTAGTTATTAATATGAAGTTCATCCTTTCACTACCATTTTCCTTGGAGAAAGCAATGACTTGAGGGAAAGATCCTACCAGGTTTCTTCACCCGACAGCCTGCAGAGTTTGAGATTATATATCTACACCTCTAACGTTTCTCTGCAACTAGCAACCCCTACGGCTATAATATATAATATATTTGAACATTTTCTTTTCTTTAACAACGCCAATCTTGTGAATGAGATCCAGTTGTCCAGGCATTAGAGACGTAAGTGAGAGAACCCCGATGTACATGTAAGAAGCTTACGAGCACCACCCCACAAAAATCCCATCCTTACCAGAAACCAACCTGGGTTTAATAATCATTTTCCAGATTAATTAGCAACATAATTTGCAGGGAGCTCCATGTTATTAACTATAAAGTTCATCCTGTCACTAATATGGATTTTAGAATTGAGCATAATTGTATACTTGTATTATAAGGTTCATATTGACATGTGAGGAACAGTTGGATGAATGGTATCATGGCTTAATATCCCTATGAATGAGGAGGAGAGAATGCAATTCACTCCACTCTCTCCTCCTCATTCACTAGCAAGAACCCATTATGGTAGATTTCCCTTTATCTTAATATCAGTAGATTTTTCTTGTTCACCTAAAATTGATGGCAAATGTAGGCATTATGAGATATTTGAGAAATCTTGGAGGCTGTTTGTGAGATATTTGTGCAGCCAGAACATAGGGAGGATGAAAGGAATCTTTATTCTTGATTCTGCAATCATATATATATACTTTTCAATCTGAATCAACTCGGAGTAAGCATTGAAGAGTTTTTTGTATTCACTTCAAAGGGCTGTAATCTCAAATTGTATGTCTATTTTTTTGAGTTTAGAAAATTTGTACAAGTTTTGACCTGAGCTTTTTAGAACTTGTTGGGTGGGCTTTGTTTAATGTGTTTAAATAGCCTATGCATTATTTGTTTTTGATTCTTCTATTTCATGTCACATTTGATTTGCAAATTGTCTTCTTTATTACAATTATTTAGGTCTTTGTTTGATTACTATTTATTTTATTGAGGTGTATTTTGTTTATGTGTTGATTTAATAAAGAATCTTTTTGTATGCATGATGATAGAGTGCGTGAAGGAGGATTATATATTTGTAGTATCTGATTGATAGTGCTTTTATTTTGTTGACTATGACAATTATAGTTAGTGACAAT
>MU227162.1:157072-185165 GCA_018584345.1 Thuja plicata
ACCCACTATGCTGGTTATGACCACTTCCAGGTCCATCAGAAGCCTCTAAGGCCTTAACAATTGACTTTGAAACTTTCAAACGAAACTATCAAAAGTGGAAACTTTATATCTTTAAATCTAGAAATGAATCTTGCAATGAAAATTTACCAGCATTCTTATCTAGCCAATTCATAGCTTTGAAGAAAATCTTGGATCAATCTGTGCTCAAAAGTAAACTTACTATAATAGTAGCCTTATGTAAAATTAAGGTAGAGACACAAATTTCCACATTAAAAAAGTGTCTAGGTCACTCTTTCTCTCATTTGTTTTGGTTTAATTTTGACTGTCTTGATATATTGTCTTAGTTTCTTGGTGATATCACAATTGTATCCCATGTTTTTGCTAAGTTGGATCAAATTGCTCAAGTTTTATTGTTATGTGTGTAATTTGGAATTGAGCTTAATGTTTACCCCTAGATTGTGATCCTCTCAAGTATAATATTTAGTGATCAATGTTTAAGTGTTTTTTTGCATCGTTGTATATTCACTGGCATGAGATTGCACAAGTTATTATATGTGCTCTTCTGGAATCAAATGTTTTTCATTTTGTTTTGTTATTCATTTTGTTGCATAGGACTATTGATTGTGAAATAGGGCTCCCCTTCAATGGGCCTTCACGATACACATTGCAGGCCCTCTTCCACCAATCTTTGCCCAAGTGTGATTCCTCCAAAACAAAGAAAAACAATGCAGTGATGTTGTCAAAACTTCAATAATGGACTCCTTGGCAACTAATGCTCAGAAATTTTAGGCTTGGAGTTTGATCCCTCACAACCTGTAGGTAGAGATACAGACGTCCTGAAAAATAATAGCCAACCCATTTTTTAAGGAGAATGAGTGTTATAAGTACATCACATACGCTCACTTTCTTTACATAATGTTTCTCATTTTCATACTCTTTCAACTTTGAATTATCTCCCTCCATCTGTAATGAAAATTATATTCATGTCCGTCATTTATAGATATGCTATCACAGTTGGGAGGACATTGGTTTGTCCCTTTATCCACTAGGACACTAAACTGTTAAAAACTCTAAAGCAACACTAAAAAAATACATGCGACGTCGAACCGTCAGAAATTGCCAACGGCTCGACGTCACATGTATAGCAAATACGTTGCATGTCTGTCGTAATTGCGACACCAACAAACTGTAATGATGGCATGCTGAAGTTTTTAGATGGTGAAAACTGTGACGCATTGGTGTTGTAATAGCGACAGATAAAATATGTAATGACAACTCATATTGTGACACCTAAACGTTGCATTTTTTGTGTTAACCGTCACACGTCTGTCGTAATTTGCGATGCTCACAAACTGTAACGACGACATGCTAAAGTTTTTAGATGGTACAAACTATGATGGTTAACACAAAAAATGTGACGCCTACGTGTCGTAATAGCGCCAGCTAAAATATATAAAGACAACATGATAACCATCATAGTCGGCTCTCATTGCGATGGTTAGTACGGTTGCAATAATGACAGACTGTACATCCGTCATTGTTTCTGACACCAAAACTGTAACACTGGTCTCTATCACTTGGCCGATGGGATAGTGTCAGAAAAATGACACATAGTCGTCGAAAAATGGTCTCAAATGTTGTAGTGGGAGTCATAAAATAGAGTTTTTACCCTTGGTTAAGATTAGGAACCTCTACTTCTGCCTCTTATAAAACATTTATATTTGAAAAGGTATTAAACTCTTACTCTTCCTAAGGTTCTTCCATAGACCTAACATCCTTTTGAAAAATGCTATGATATCGACTGTCAAGTGTTGATATCTAGACATTAACAATTCTTCCATAGATTTTCCCTTTGTGATAAATGTATTCTCTCTACTCCACCATTTTTATGCTATCTTCACTAACTTGTGTCAAAGCCTCATCCACTCTTCCAACTATCACTTTAAAGGAATTTTATGTATTTACCATTGTGTTTTAACAAAGACCTCTTTGTGATCATCATCTTGTTTGGTAAGGTGTCAAAACCATGCCATACAAACATCAATACATTTCGCATTTTTGATATAGCACGTGCCTTTGTATGATCATGAATTATCTTCTTCATTTGGGACTTTTGTCCATAAGTTAGTCACCTATTTGCCAGTCTAAAAGGAACGATAAGTGTGCATTCTTATGCCTCTAACTTCATTGCCTGAATTATATTAATATATTCTCTTTGCTGCTACACATCTCTACTAGATATAGAGTATTCCTTATGCATGATAATTTGGTTAATTAGTATCACCTTAGTCCCTTTAAAGAATTGTAATTATTTATTAGATTGTTCACTATGATAGGTCTTTTTCTATCTCATGCATGAAATCTAATTGTCCTTGACCCAAAACTCTATCCCTTTAAAAAAAATTTAAGTTGATTGTTGAACATACCACTACTAAGAAATATAAAAGGCTATCACCCTTCTTGGAAAGTGTTAGAATATTTAATCTTTCCTTGGTTGTATTTATTTATTTAGGATAAACTAAGGTATCCTATATTTATTCAATTAGGATAAACTGATATATCCTTGGTTGTATTTATTTATTTAGGATAAACCAAGGTATCCTACATTTATTTATCCCTACGTATATTTTTTCCTCTAGTCCAAGTGGGAGGGCATGCCATTTCTTGTAATTTCTTTATTAACGAAATTAGCTTATCCCCCTTAAGAGGATGTTGACACTTGACATTCATAGATTGGTGAGTTACTTAGTAACACCTCTCCCCATCTCTATTTAAGAGATGCCCCTCTCTCTCATTTCTACTCTATGAATTTATTGTAAATGAGATACTCTCTCTCTCTCTCTCTCTGGATTTGCCTCATTCATAATTTCACAAGGGGTTTTTCTTTGCTTTTACCCTTTCAAAACTTCTTGTCTTCTTGTCTTGACTTTTTTGGTGTATGCTCCTAGTTTCTGCATTTCTCATGATAACAATATTCTTATCAAATAACTCTCTTGGATTCTTGCTTATTTCCTTGCTCTTGATTTTTCCTTTCATGGTATCAGAGCTTGGGTTACTAATCCTTGTTTGAGTAAAATTTGTTGAAGGTTAGCATTTTGTGCAGCACACCTTGTTTTGGAGACTTGCTTTTGGAGAGAGAAGTTTGAGTTTCATTTCATAATTTTTGTGTTTGCAAAATTTTGTAATAACATTTTTTAGTTTCTAACCCTCTTTGGAAGGCTTGCCACCATAGAGATTGCACATTTTTTATTTAATCTAGTGTACTAACCCTCTTTGGAGGGCTTGCCGCCAGAGAGTTTTCGACATTTCTTTCAATTTTTTTTAACAAAAAGAAACTCTTCATCTCAGTTGGGAAACCACAAAGTTGAAGTTTTTCTTGTCTCATTTCATCTGCAGGTTTCTCTTCCATTTCTGTGCATGTGTATTGATAAAAATGTATATCTCCTATCTTTCATTTGCAGGTTTATTTTAAAGTGGTTATTTTTTATCTTAGATTTTTTCTTGTAGATAAATTTGTCCGTGTTTACATTCCTCTATCTGAGTTTGATCTGCAGGTTTATATATATTATTTAATCTTATCATTGATCTTTTATAGCATTCTCTGCAATTCCTAGAATTTATTTGTCTTTTTTCACGCTTTCTTTGTTGCTCCAAGTATTATTTTTCTGGCAGATTGTTACTGGTGGATTCTTTACCTCAACCGACCCTCAAACTCAATTCTCGCAGCTCATCCAAAACAACGACCACTTTAATTCTCCTAAAATCTACCTATTTCTGCGCGCTCTATTGCTATTTTTAAACACAACTTTACTTATTCTCCCTCTTTATCTCAGGAATTATTCTCCCTGTCCTGTCCCATTAGCTTTGTTGATTGTAAACACTGCTCCAATCTTGAAAATGCTGGAAACGATGCTCTAACCTCTGCACTTACAATTATTTCTCCCATCTCATCGCTCTTTCATTCACTCCAATCAGTTTTCCAGTTCTTTGCACTCTGCCTTGAATTAAATACATTGCTGGTGAATTATTAATCTGGGAAATTTTTTGTTTGATAGTTTAAATTTAAGCTTTGAACAAAAAAATGATTTTTTTAAAAAATGCTTAATTAAACTACTCCAACATTTATTAACATTGTGTTAAATTACATTTTATGATTCTTTGACATTTATTTATCATTATCTCTAACACATTTTTGATTAGTTATAAAGTTTATCTCTACGTTATTGTATAATCATGTCTACGTTAATTCCTGAGATTAAATTAATCAATACTAATTATCATGCCTAGAAAATGCATATTTCCCTTATTTTTCAATTTAAACACATGTTATATGTTGCTACAAATCCTTCTCCTGCTTCATCTGCCACTACTCCTTAAGTTGATATTGATGCTTGGAATGCTAAAATTGAGGAAGTAGTTGGCCTCATTGGGATGTCTCTAAGTCCAGAATTATATGTGTTAATTGTTAACTGTACTACAACACATACAACTTGGGACATTTTGAAAAACACCTACGACAGTCTGAAAGAATCAAGAAAGATTCAACTCCAAGATCAATTGGAGGATCTCAGACATACATATTTTAAATCTATGAATGATTTTTTGTTAAAATTTAATTCCGTTAAAAGTTAGTTACATGGTTTAGGAGTTACTTTATCTCATATTATTTTATCATATTATTTTAAATAAATGTCTTCCTAGGCAATTTCAACAATTTATTACTAATGTGCATTCTCGACTTGCTATTCCTAGTTTAGCTACTCAATTGAATTATATCATTTTTCAAAATCTATTGCGTCAAGGGGAAGCATAATTGATTCAATTTGGTACTCTTAAGTCTAATCAGCTGAAGAAATTAATGTTTCCATTAGTATACACAAAGGAAAAATAGTTCTTTGAACCATCGGTAACACTACACCGAAAGACAAATTTTAGTTCAAACCGAAAGTGCTAAGTATAGAGAAACCCAACGACACACTTTTACAGTGCAAACCAAAAATGTTAAAGAGGAAATCGAGAGAGGAACCCAACGAGAAAATTACACTGTAAACCAAAAGAAAAGACAAGAGAGGAACCCGACAGAGCAAGGGAACTCGATAGACAGTTCACAGAAGGAACATTGAAAGACTTTCAAAGCAACCCGAGCATCAGACACCAAAAGTCAGTTATATCCCGAGAAAAGTGGATCTGACTTCCACGTCAAATAAAACAATTATGTTTTGTATTTAGAGTTTTGATTTGATTTAAAACCATTTCTTGAGGGACAAGAAAGATAATTGTAATTGTTTTAATCAGTCTAAATGATTAAAAACATGCAGACTAGGAGATCAAGGTCAAGTTGTAAACCTTCGATTATAGAGTTATCTTTGTAATGCGTGAAACTAAAATAAGTCAATCTATTGTATAAATAGATGTGTCATCATTCATTTGAAACATGGGGAGAGGATGATAGTAACCAAGGAATACATCTATGGATCAGACTAAGAGTTTCAAGAAGCAGAAAAATAAAAGATGAATTTGGTTATCAAGAACCAAGAACCAAGGCTACCGAGAAACATAGGTATTAATCAATCACATTAGGTGATACTTTGTAAATGTGATTTTAATGGATCTGTAATCAGCAATTGAATATTTCACACTCAGGTCAATGAATATTTTTTTCTACATTCTGACAAGTGTAGCAAATAGAAGAAATCCTCTCAAGAAAGGTGGATTTAACAATCATTTATAAATCTCTTAACCGAGTGCACACTAAATAGTGTTGCTAAAGCTCTGAACAGAGTAGACCTTAATCAGTCTCCACATAATACTCCTAACAAGGTAGATCATCAGAAGTGATCAAAATTGTAAGCCTTAACCGATCCCTTCCAATCTGCAGATAGTGAATTTTTTGTGGGTGTCATCCCCACCGCATTTTTTACCTTCTAACAGGGGTTTTTTGCGTTACCATATCTTGTGTTATGTGACATTACATTTCATGAGTGCTTCTATGAATGTTTACATGTTTATTCAGTTGATGAATTGATATAACTTACACAAAGATAATATAAAATAGATGGTTGGTAATACAATTGATTACATAAAGGATTAAGGTTAAAAGATATAAAAGTTTTAGAGGTACCGATTCACCCCCTCCCCTCTCAGTACATACTTCCCATTATTTCCAACAATTGGTATTAGAGATAGATCTCTTATTTGAAAAATTTTAAAAGACTTAAGAGAAAAGATCATACAATGGAGAAGTACAAGCTTGACAAGAGTATTGAGAATCAGAAACTAGAAATTCAGATCTTCTATAAGTAGTATAAAGAAGCTAGAATAAAGATGAGACAACTGCTAGATGAAAGAAAGATTATGACATCTCGTTATAATAAGACCGACTATCAAGAAGAAGAGATACCTGATCTATTTGAGTCTTCAGGATCTACACCAAGCAAAACATCTGACACATCAGAAGAAAACATCACAAGCTTGAATGAAATCAATCAACATCTGGATGGACAAGTAAAATCTCTGCAAATCAGTCAAGAGACACAGATGGTAAGAATGATTGATGTCACGAACAATGCTAGACAAGCTGAGCAAGAAAGAACACTAGCTATTGATGACAGGAGGAAAATTACTAAAAAACTACAAGAGAAAGAGTCATAAATACAAAGACTTACATAACATCATCATGAGATCATAAATCATATTATTCTTATGAGTCAAGAGGCAAACAAAATAAACACAGAACTCATTGAAAAATTAGAAGCTATCGGTGAGCTAAGAGAAGAAAATGAAAAGCTGAAGCATGAAGTGAAAATTTAGCAACAACATAATGACATGATCAAGAGAGTTGAAGAAAGCACCAAAAGGATGGATGATTTTCTGGATGGACAAAGAAGAGTCAATAACAATACCAGACTAGGGTATACCAAAAATAAAGAATCACCAAACCAAGCTGATCCAAAGGATGTCTATGAAAATCCAAGACCAAGAAGACAGTTTGACTTAGGAAAGCCACTATAGAATCGAAAACCATTTTATCTCTTCTAATGTGCAATAATTCATATCTAAGAGAAGGATTGGAGATTAAAAAAGAGTAGACTACGATGAAGAGATTTAAAATTTGAAGGAGATAAAAACCCTAGAATTAGCCACACAATCTGAAACTTTTTTGATAAAATTCCAAGGAGATGTTTGGAATTCATTTTAAATATTTGCATAAAGAACCATCAAGACTAGGTCGCCTAGCCACATAGTCTTGTATTTTAGTCCCAAATTTTGGCGACATTGATTTTGTAGCTTACTGTTTGTTACCCGCTATTTGGAACTGAGAGATTTTAAATTTTCAACCCCCAATTTTTGTTATTGTTCCATCATTATTCCAATTTTATCATGCTCACATAATGTAATAATAGATAGAGAAGAAGCTATATTTATACTCTTGCCATTAACTTCAAAGTGCCATGGCCCCCCTCACGTTGTTCATGATTAAAATGAGGGGGCTACCTAAACCACAAATATTACATGCAGAAAGAAATGTTGTGAAAGCCAATAGTACGATGTTTAAAGTGGTTCTACGAAACATAAGAAAGCCCAAAACATGTCAATAAGGCCTAGTCATCATGGTTCCCATGCAATCCTACAAGTTCAAATTGAGGTACAGAAATATAACTGACAATTTCCTTTTGCAAGGTTGGTGATGTTTTGAAGTATTTACGAGCTACCCATTGCCATTTTACAAAGGTTCTATGACTTATTTTGGAAGCCGATTAGAGTTCGTGGATAACTCTTTTCTCAGGACACACCACTTTGCACTAGCTTGGGTGTATTCTTTGGTATTATGAGTTAACTCCATTCGGATTCTGATGTCATGTTTGGAACACACTACAAAGCCTGATGTTTGTTTATAATCATATATTAATGCATTGATGACATCATTAAGGGTACATTTGGGTGCTGGAATACCAAATGCTAGATATAGTAAATTTTGGAAGATGTTGCAATTCTGGAAGACACTTATCCTGAAAATGATTTATGGAATATGCGTTGGACCCATTTGGTTCACGAGGAAGATGAATGTGAAGATGTATTTTCTACGTTTGGGTGCCACAATCGGAAATTAGAATACGAAATGAATAAGGATTTTTTTTATTGTTTAATTTTTTTGAATATAGTTAATTCATGATTTAAAAAAAAATATAATTATGTTTTTGACATTTTGTAGGAGTTTTTTAATTTTATTTTTATTTTTCTAAGACCACTGTAAACAAACAAATTTTTTCATTTGTTTTAATTTTTGTTTCAATAAGGTTAATTTTATCATTTTTTGAAATAAAAATATGTTTATAAGTTTTTAACATTTTGGAGAACTTTTTTAAAATTTTAACATTTTGTAGAACTTTTTTTATTTTTTATTTATTTTCCTGTACAATTCTATAAAATAACAAACTCCAAAATATACTGGTCATCACTATAAACAAGCCATTAATTTTATTAATTTTTTTTTTTCAAAATGTTGCCTACAACCCACCTCATATGTGCACCAGTAGGAAAGAACCGAGTAGAGAAAACCTACGGTCTAGCCCCAAAAAGAAAACTTAATAAAATTACAAATAAATGCATGAGACATTCCTCATTACATAATGCAGATATGAGATTACAACTAAATGAATGATGCATGCCTCATTTACATAATCTAGATATAGTGTTATAAATTTATAGTTTGATGAGTTTTTGATGCTCTTTCATGCCCAAACTCTCCTTTTTGTATGTGAACCCTGCATACATAGAGCATACGACTACATTGTGCTTTTTTTAGTACCAAAATCCCTGTAATATTTTAATGAAAAAAAAATATAAATTGTAATCCCTAATGAAGTACATTCAGTTGCTAACTTTTGTATGAGTTTTAAAAATTTCTTATTAATTATATTACCTTCATTGGCCTCCTTGGATTCTTACCTGAATGAACCACGCTTGTCAAGAGAAAAATATGACCAATTAAATGAGTTCATACATGATATATCTCTGTTAACCTCATGCTTTCTCTATAAACCTACGTTAGAATTCTACAAAGCAATGTCCAGTAAGAAAATTAACCAAGAAAACACTATATACGTTAAATCATGTGAGTGACAACAGATTGAGGCTCACTAGAGCCCTAAACATGAAAGGAATAAGAATTAGTGTAATAAAGACGTAAACCATATATATGCTCACTTGAGGCAAAGATAAGTTACGCCATATCCATACTAAATAAAAAAACAAGTTACAATATGAAAATAGTAATTGAGACTAATTTCTAATCTCATCTCCACATATGGTCCCAACAAAGATATGCGATTACAATACAGAGAAGGCATCGTAAAAATATAATTTTGACATTTTCCCTAGTATGACACGATTTGCACTCAAATCCTTCATCACGGATAAGTGGAGATGGGCAGATAGATGCAGACAGACCATCATTGACCCAACTAAAGTATCCGCGTCCATTGTTTTCCTGTGATACCCAATCTACATTACTTCTTATTATATAATGAATAGTATTTACATTACAAACATAAAAAAATATACACATTAGCAACCTTTTTTCTATTTGGGCAGCACCAAAAGTGTCGTCCAGGGTTGCTCTGTGTCTGTGAAGTTTCAACACACACTACCCACCACCACATTGGCAGTTTGGCACATTGACTAGAGCCATCAACCCTATATCAATAATGTACCATCTTTAATACATTTATTACATAAATATTATAACATAACCTCAACCAAAGTGAACTTCTGATATCCAACAAATGTACAAGCAAAACAAGAATTTTCAATCACAAAGCTTCACGATTGACATGAAATTTTAAATTTTGAGTCAACAAAATTCTGGGCAACATGGGTGCAAGCAAGTAAAGAGTCTAGAGGAGTGTTGAAAAGAAAAAAAATGGTTAAATAATTACAGTTGAAAATGTAGAGTTCCTAGCAATGAACTAAATATTTTAAAATTTATTGATAATCTGTAAATAAGTTCTTCTATTTTACCATCTCCTCCACCCATTGTGTCATATCAACTTTCTCCTCTTAGAAAATTTAGTAGGTACATACTTTTCAAGAAAATTTAATTACAAAAAACATTTCTTCTCATTTCAAATATTGGTGTTCCCCTTCTATGATACTTAAAATATTAACCTCCCAAAAAGATATTAAAGTTAAGATATGTACTTATAAAAATACAAGATTAATATCACTAAATAGTAGTGCAAGAGAAAAAAAATGTTCCAAAAGAGGAAAGGGCTCATTTGACATGCCTTTTGAATCTTGGGAACTCTCAAATTTTAATGAAACTAGGGGAGAGAACCCAATAATTGAAGTTGTTCCAATAGCTGTTATCACACTTGTTGATTTAATGCCCGATGTTTTTAACAATATTACACCAAAAGTTGTGACTTTAAAGTTGTTAGTGTTTAAATGTGACACTATAAACACCATAAAACAACAGTTACCATAAACACTAACAACTTTAAAGTCACAAATTTATGGTGACAACAATAGTTTCATTAGTTATTTAATGAAATGTATTCCTTCAATCTTAAAAGAAATAAATCATATAATGCCACAATGTGAAATGTGATATTAAAATGCACCTTTACTTTTAGATGTGATTGCATTTAGTGTTGTTATGATGTTGCTGTCTTTCGATAGCATTTGTACTCTAATCCTTGTTTGTTAGTGCAGTCTTGCTTGCTATTTTTTCATTATATTTAGTTTTGTATCAATATAATAATAATGATAATTTAATAATTTCCTACATTGAAGATGTGATGGTTATATAAGTAAGAAGATATAGATTCTCATACACCAAAGCTTTGGTTACAAAAGTTGTAGTCATAAAAGAGTACTAGATGTATCAAACAAACAAAGGATGTGGATTGACATGCATATTGGAAGAAAACATTTGGTGCATCCATATATTTACTCTACTAGAACTATATATATTTTCTAGCATGAAATATAAATTAATTTGCTTCATTGAAAAGTTCACAGCTTAGTTTTGAAAATGATGCACTCCAATTTTCACAAGCATGTCATAATAATCAAGTTCTTGAAAGAAAGTATCTACAAATTAATTAAACAAGCACTAGATCGATTAGCACACAAACAATGCACACAATGGCTATTCGACCTGAATACACACTGCATACACATATTACCTACAAAACACTGCATAGATTAACACACAAATAACACTAGATAGAGTGGCACACAAATAATGTATACATGTTATTTGTGTTAGAGTAATAGTCTCTTAGGTTATTAATTAAATCATTATGATCTAATTACTAACTCACCTATTCACTCTAGTTGCTTAAGCTAACCTTAGGTTTTCCCTTTTAGGGTTTCGTGATTCCTTTATAAGGATTCACCTCTTTGTTTTTCATAAAGAGTTTTTTCTCATCACATTGTAATCTAGAAACATATTGTCAATATATTGTTTTCTTGTGCACATGATGTCTCCTCTGGCTTTTTGGCCTCCATAGTTTTCCTGTCTTCTGTATCTTTCTTCTTCCATGTGATAGGTTTGCATGCAGGCGTTCTTAGGAGAATAGGGTTTTTCCTATTCTAACATGGTATCAGAGCCATCTTGCTGTTGGCTATTCGTGCTTTGTCGAAGTGTATCAGAAGTTGGAGGTTTTTTTGGCTTTTCAGAAGTTTTTTGTGTGGATTTAGGGGGACCTCTGTTTCTAGTCATTTTGGGCTCAAACAGACATTACCGTTGCACTCAGAGCACCCAAAAACCCCAGAATCCATATAAATTTTGTCCATTTTGGACAACTTGATTTCGAGGCAAAATTTTTTTTGGTTTCCAGTGCCGTATGGGCACAAAAACCAAGAAAAAAAATTAAAAAAACATATATTTTTAATGTTTTTTACGCGTTTAAAAAATGCAGCCTGTGCAATTTAAATTGCGCCATCGCTGGGCCATTGGTGCTCCACCGCCGCCGACTAGCGCCCGGCCCGCGCCGCCCTCCGCAGCCCCTGCCGCCCTCTGGCCCTGCCACTCCGCTGGCACTCCTCCGCCTCCGTGCTGCTCGGCCACCCGCCTGGTTTATTTAAAACCTGCGAGCTTATGCCTTCAGCCGGAGGTCATATGGGTGACCGTGGGCCCCAGTTTAGCCCCCTGCGTGCGCCATTTGCCCGGGGGCTCTTTTTTTTTTCAGCCCTAGGGGCTTAAACCCTGATTTTGAGGCCTTTTTGACTCTCCCGCACTGTTTTCGCTCTATCTTGAGCATACAGGGGTACTTTTCTGACTTCCATATACTGTCATAAATCTCTTTCCAAGAACTTTTCGATGATAGAGGTTGGGGTTTTGGGTTCTACCATTTTGATAGTGTTTTTTGCTGTCAAAGTCTGATGTCTGCTTTTTTCCTTCCAGGAGCCATATCTTTCTCATCTGGACTCTATTTTTGGCAAACTAGATATCGTCAAAAAGCTGGTTCAGTGAACGTTTCAGTGGTAGGGGTCTTTTTTCTAGATTTTTCTCTAGGTTCTCTCTCCTCTGAGTTTTTCTCTTTCACACTCTGGCAGATTACTTGGGTTTTAACGGTCCTGGGATCTATTCTTCTGATCTTTTGGCTCATTGTTCTTTCTGAATTTTGAGCATTGTATGCTTCTCTACTGTAGCATTTTATTTTCTATAAACGCACTGAGATAAAGTGCATGCTTCTGCATATCTAGGATTTCGAGCACCTTGTGTGTTTTTGTACTCGCACTCAGTTATAAAGTGCCATGGGGGGTTATGATGTTTTTCTATTTTGTGCTCATCCACCTTTGTCAAGTGAGCATACCTTCCATGACATTAGCCCATGCTGTGTGTCAGTGACACCGCCCTTTATCCTATACTTGTACTTCTGTTGCACTGTTGGTGTTCCTGATTCTTCTTTCTATAGATGTTTCTGGCATTGCATTTCAGTGTTCCTGTCACCTCTCCCTGTTCAGCATTATGGGGGGGTTCACCTATTGGTTCTATTTCTTCCCGGGTTTGATTGATCAGCTCTTCAGACTTTGTCTTCTCTACCCGGTCATGCACTTTTTCAGTGGGGATTCCAGCAGTTACTTCTGACAGTGTTTACAACTTCATACTTCAGAGATGCTTCTTGCTCTTTCTTGTTCCTTTCTTTGGGACTTTCCCTAGATTGGAGGCTTAGTTTCCTTCATCTAGTTTATTTCTTGTATTCGGTACCTGATCAGGCCTTGTTGCCGGGACCCTTCTTTCCTGCTTTCTACATTAGTCTCCTAGGTTTTTGATTCTCCCTAAGCTTATCTTAAGGGGGGGTGTTAGAGTAATAGTCTCTCAGGTTATTAATTAAATCATTATGATCTAATTACTAACTCACCTATTCACTCTAGTTGCTTAAGCTAACCTTAGGTTTTCCCTTTTAGGGTTTCGTGATTCCTTTATAAGGATTCATCTCTTTGTTTTTCATAAGGAGTTTTTTCTCATCACATTGTAATCTAGAAACATATTGTCAATATATTATTTTCTTGTGCACATGATGTCTCCTTTGGCTTTTTGGCCTCCATATTTTTTCTGTCTTATGTATCTTGGTTCTTCCATGTGACAGGTTTGCATGCAAGTGTTCTTGGGAGAATAGGGTTTTTCCTATTCTAACAATTTGGAACACTGTGTACATAGATAACACACAAACACTAGATAGATTGACAATGCACAAACAATGTACATAGGTTATTTGACACACACACACACACACACACACACACACACACACAGAGAGAGAGAGAGAGAGAGAGAGAGAGAGAGAGAGAGAGAGAGCACTTCTTATTACAAATGAGATCAACAACATGTTTCAACAACATTCCTGCTCTATTTTCACATATTATATCATTTTCTCCATGGCAATTAATCATAACAAATATTTTGGTCACCAGATCACCCAATTATTGTTAAATGGCAAACATAATTAAAAATAAATAAAGAAATTTACAAACAAGAATTGAAAGAGGCATAGGTAGATGAAGAGAGGAAGAGAAATGCATGGGAGATGAAGTACAAGGAAAGCAAAATAACAAATTTGAAAAGAAAAGAGGGAGAGGGATCAGCGAAGGAAGAGCCAGAGTCTGCAAATTTAAGCAAGCAAAATAAAAAATAGAGAGAATTCGGTGAATACATGGAGGACAAGAAATAAATACATAAATAGCATAAGTTTGTAATGGAGAGTAATTTAGAGTAGAGATAGAATAGAATAAATAAATAAATAGTAGATGTTTGTAATAAAAATGGGAAGCATTTGAACAACCAAAACAAGAAAAGAAGAGTGCATGCAGGAAAGGTCAGGGCACAATATAAATACCAGTTTACATTTATGACAAAAATTACAAATTAAGAGGGGTACAAGACGTGAATGAAGAGATAGGAGAGATGGGAGAGCATAGACAAAGCAATTGGAAATTAAAGCCAAAATTTACTTTGCAAAGGTTAGAAATGGTTTGATAGAACATACGACAATAGAAAGGAACTTTGTATGATGTCAATCTTCATTTGCAACAGGGAAGAGTCTTAAAATATAGAGAAAGTCCAAGAAATCAAGGCCAAAATTATAATGTAAAATCTTTGTGATGACATGAAACAAGAATAAAATAATTTTAAACATTGTTGCTGAATTTTTCTGTGTAATATTTCTCTAAAAAAATGTGTCTGAATTGAGTTTACTGGCAGTTTGGACTTATTTCCAAATTTGATCTACAACATATTGTGATTTTCTTTATTCAATCTCAATCCTTCCAATTATTAATAAACTTTATTCATCTATTAAAATTCTATTCAGCTGGAAGACGTGGTGGAATGCAATACTAGAATCCATAGATGACATGGTGGTAAAATTCCTTAATAAAATTTAAACAACATGAATGTAAACGACATCAATATAAACAACATGATTGTAAACAACATGAATGTAAACAACATGAATATGTGAAGCAACAAGAATTCCAATCCAAGCAACAATTACATGACAACATAGTCAATTCTGAGATACAATTTATCATCATAAAGTAAAGGTTTCATGACACTTCATTGTCACCATATACATAAAATGAATGATAACATTAGAAAAACTAGAGTCCTCTATACTTCAATGTAATATATGTGACTCTCTCCCCTTCTTTCATTCTCAAGAACTCTCTGCCTCTTGTAGGTTCAAGCAAAAAAATGTCATATGCATCAAGAATAATACATTTGCGAAGATCAAGGATGGATTTTAGTGCATTATACACATTAGCTTCATCATTCTACAAATCAGATTTATCCATTTTCAGAGGCTCTCTAAGGCCTTCACTCAGATCTTTGATCAATTCACAAATCACATCCAAGGAACCTACTATGCTTCCCTTCTTCCTCTTCGGCCTCCTTGACAATGATGCTGAAGGTTTCTCTTTGCCGCTTGCACTAGATTGGTTTGATGTAGGTGTATCAATACCATCATCAGGCAGATCAACAACAGTCTCAAAAGATGTAGTATCGATACCATGATAAGTGATATCTTCCTCATTATTGAGATCGATGATCTCATCCATAAGGTGCCCTTTCTTCTATCTCTTGAGCTATTGCAGCTGTGGTACCTTCAGCTATGTCATTCCCCACAATGAAGGCTAATTCATTGTAGTATTGAAATGACTACTTCTTATGCACTCTAGCATTTTTAAATTTCTTTCTCTGTATGATGGCATAAAGATTGAATTGATAATTTGTCTTTGATTAGTAAATAAGATATTCATCTTAAAATAAGATATTTTAAGACCATGTTACCTTCAATAACTCATCCCAAACACTATCATCAACATCCATAGATTGAGTACTCTCATTCCATGCAAAACCACTTGTATTCTTCAAGTATTTCATTATTTTATACCCTTGCTTCCACGTTTTCAACTTATTCTTGAATTTATCCTTGGATAGGTTCATTTTCAACTCCACATTGAACCTCCTTTCAATGACGGTCCAAGCTTTTTTTTGAATCCCCCTTCACCTTTTATTCCAAGCTGCAATTTCTTGTGGAGAAAGTTTAGAAACAAGCATTCCATTTCTTTGGTCCACATAGCCTTCTTGCAAGAAGAAGAAGGTGGATGACTGAATTGAATGGTAGCATCCATGCTCATCAATAGATTTGTGTATGACATGCCTGAATCAGACACTCCAGCTATTAAAGATGTAAATTGTAACATATCCAACTGAAAGCACAGGGATGCATTGACATCATTATATGAAATGCAAATGGTATAACATTATATGTTTTTGAACATTTGTAACATATCCAACGAAAAGCACAAAGATGTATAACACGACAACACTAAATATGTCATAACAACATTAAATATAACATGACATCATTAAATATAACAACATTAAATATAACATCTAATATAACATTAGAGAACTAAATATATGATAACAACACTAATATAAAGTGAACTCATCAACATCTCCCATCTGAATTATATGAGTTAACAAACACTAAATGAATGATTTGGCTGATTTAACATGCCTAAAAATGTTAATGGTGATATTGGTGGCTGTCATATATAATTTTATTCGTATATGAACTAAGTATGTGTGTTTACATATTTGAATTGTTATTTGTCTATGGTTTAATAGGGATACTACATTCATCAACATCAGAATCAATAGAAAATGAATGATTAAAAATATGTATCAAAATCAGCAGAAAATGGTACTGCAAATTCATTTCTCTCAATGAACTTCAAACAATAGGAAAATCACCAGTCAAGAAGATACTAATTAACAAAAAAGAAGCTAAGGGATTCATCGGATGCTAAGGCTTTTTATTTCTGTGATGGAGCTTTTTTTGTCAGACATTAGGGCATTTTTGCAAATGCTAGGGAATTTGCACAGATGCTAAGGTTTTCAAGGGTTGTTGAAAGAGCACTGATACCTACGATTTTGCAAGGGTTTTCATCATATAGGCTATATGATCTACATTATAGTGGGTCAAGTTCTGCATCGATCAAGAAATAATATCTGTGTTTCAAGGTGATCAATCAAATATATGTATGCATCGATCACTATCCATAGCGGGAGACATAAATTCAGAGGAATATCAAGCCAGGGATACAGTTGTATAACTACGATCCCAATTTCAACCACATTGGCAATTGGCAGGTGACTCGATCTACACTATACATACCGTGGACTCAACACCATCACAACACTTGGAAACACAATCATTCTTGGACATGCATATCTATTGGAGACTGTATAATATATACCTTGATGTCAGCATATAGAGGATCATCCTTGATCATTTTGATTGCATACAGAACACATTATCAGATCGGGTCTTATCAACAACATACTATAATAAATCATCGGGGCAGATTGGAGGATCACAGAACTAACATTTTTTAATCCAAATTCTAGTGACTACACCAACCCAGCCAACCCTACATCTAGACTTTGACATATTGGTTTACATTAGATCTACAACCGTACACCTACCAAGAACCCCCCATCTTCCAGATCTGGGCATCATCCATTGGTAGCAGCCCATCATCTTACAGATCTGGGCATCACCCATGTGTGGTTGTGAGGTAGGTAACGATTCCCTTTATTGTTTAATTTTGTGGTTATCTTTAGGGGATGAACCTTGGAAGATCTTGATAAGAAAAAAATTATCTAGAGCTCATCCTAGAAAATCTAAGACTTGGACTAATCCGTGCTACACAGATCTTCTTGCAATAGAAGGAAATGTAGTTGTGCAAGGTTCAAAAGTCTTTAAGACCATCTAGAAGAGTTGGAAATTTGTGAGACAACTTCTCTGTAACTCTGTCCCAACCAAACGAAATGGATTGGTTTGTGGCAAGAATTCTTTATGGTGGATCTGAAACATAAGAATAAACCTCTGGCATTACTCCAAGGATGCTCTGCAAAAAAATGGTCTGAGAAAGGTATTAATAATTTCCAAGATGTATTACAATGGGGTAAAATTATTTCATGGGAGAAGATGGAATCATATTTTAATATACCCAAAACACAATGGAGAACATACTCCCTACTATCTGCTGCCCTTAACAGTTTGGGGTATGTGAGTGATTGTTTCTCCCCTGATAGATGCTCCTTCCAACTTTCATGGTCGGAAAACTCCCCCCTTCACCTTGTTAAGACCAAATATATTTACCACTTACTTACTCTTAATCCTAATATCATCTCCCATGCTAACTCCAAGTGGTACCTTGATGCTCTTATACCGGAATGGAACATATACTTTGCCTCCATTTGGACCAGGCATGTGGAACCCAAGATTAACTATTTTTTGTGGAGGCTCCTGCTGCATAAGTTATCCTTTAAAAAGCCTGGAGGAGAGCCTAATTTGTGCACTGTCAATAGACATCCTAAATCTTTTTTTCATGTTTTCTTTGAATTTTTCTTTGCCTTTGAAGTCTAGAAAATGTTTGGTCTCACCTTCAATGTTCATTTCAATGTCTGAAATGTCATCTCAGGGCACATTAACAACAAAAAATTTTGCAATATTTTATGGTCTATCCTTTCTTCTGTTGTATTTTGGATTATTTGGAAGGCTCAGAATAATGATGTGTTGGTAGGGAAGGACATGTACAAGAATCTTACTGAGTCTCTCAGGAGGCTCATTTATATTGATGCTTCCTTACAGGTTACCACTGTTATCAAGATGAAAGAAAGTAAATTATTGCAGATCCTGAGAGATGACAAGGCTACTATTGAAAAAAAGGACATTGCACATGGGTACACTACCATGAGAGTTGGAGGAGAGTTTGATAACTCTCTTGCTGAATTCCTCTAGCAACTAAAGCAGTCTGGATAAGAGAAACCTACTGATGGAGCTCCAGTTAGCTTAGATAATCTTGCTTTTAGAGCTCATGAAATCATTGGATATAATGTTGTTTCCCCATACTCCAATGATTCTGATACATAACAGGAAGCTCCTCCTGAGTGACTACTCTTTTTATAGAATGTTTAGCATTAAAATTTTGTATCTAGTAGGATATACTGCATGATGGAAGTAAATTGTAATTTTTTGAGCTCTCCTTTTGATCTAGCTGAAGATAACATTCAAACACCGGTTTTTCGGATCCATATAACTCTGATGTAAACTCCTTTTATTACTTATGATATGCAATAGAATTTTTTTTTCCAACATTGTTGACAATGTTGGAAACTGTTGGCTATTTTTTCCACTATTAAGCCCAACATAGATAACCAATATAAGACATCTTCATAATGGGCTAGAAATCTGTTAGGGCCAACACATCATGTTATTTTCCTGGGTGGGCCCACATGCCATGTTTTTCCAATTTTGCAAGGGTGAAAATACATCTTTAGAAAATGACAATTTTTTTGTCATGTAACATTTCCTTCTTTTGGCTTGTTGGAGTTAAGTGCAAAATAACAAACTATCTTGTCATTTCACAAAGATTTAATTTCACCCTTGTGTGAGTGTGACATTGGGAAAACATGACGTGTCAGCCCACTATGGAAGATAATGTGATATATTGGCCCTGACAGAGTTTTGAAAAATTTATGTCAATTTCTTTTAAACTAGTAGAAATCCTACCTAGAGTAACCAGTGAAAGATTAAAATGCATATCTTGGCCCTCCACCAGTGAAAAATCCACAAACGGGTAGAGAGGACCATGACAACATATTGTACACTATCCTATGGTTGCAACTTTTCCCAACATGTCGTGTTATGAACCATTTTCTAGATTAGGATTCTATAATAAATCTTGGATTTAGGGTTAGTATTAATGATTAGTCTAGATTAATACTAGAGTAACATTTAGTTAAGATTTGAACTAGTATTAAGTTTATTTAGGATTAGGGTTAGAATTAGGTCTATTTATAATTAGGGTTAGGGTTGGGTTAAATATTAAACTCTAACCCCAACCCTAATTAAATCCTAATGCTAACCCCAATCTTATGTGAACCCCAATCATATCCCTAATCAAATTATAATTATTTTTAATCTTAATTGAACTTGAACCCTAACTTACATTTATTTAATTTAGATAATGTAAGGTTAAAAATTATATAGTAGATACATTGATTAATTTAGATTTAATAATGTACGTTAATTCATGTCAAGTTGGGGTTAGAATTCAATAAGAATAAATCTTTAATGGTAAAAGGTATTGAATTAATTCATTTTTTTGTTAAGATAAAATTAAAACAAAATTCCCAATTTATCTAATTTTATTGACTTTGTTGTAGGGAGTTTTAGGTTATTCTTTTATTTTGTAACTAAATAAAAATTTGCAAGTATAGAAAGGTGTTTATAATATAATGTAAGTTTATTATTATTAGATTAGTATTATATTATCAATATTTATTATATTTCTAAAATTTGTTACTTTTATTTATTTCTATTAGTAAAATAGAGATAGATTTAATTATTCAATAAGTATTTTGTTTAATGTTAAATTGTAGAGAATTATATATTTCAAATATAGAAGGTGAAAAATTGTTTGAGATATAAAAAACATAATATATCTTTTTTTAATTTATTTAAAACACAGAAACAATAATAAAATCATAACATAATCTAGTATATTAAAAAATAGATAACATTCATTTTAGAAGACACAAATTTCATAGTTTCTATATAAAGAGAATGAAAAATAGAGAAGAGGTGAAAAATTAAATATAAAAATTTGGAAATAAAACTAAAATAAGATTTGAATATAAATTTAACTAAGTGTCATTATATAATCATAATAATAATAAAAATTATTTTTAAATTGAGCTACACACATTATCACAAAATTGTAATTAATTATTTACTTGTCATTTTAATATAGGTCATATAAAGTGAAATATAAAAAAAATATGTAAAACTATAAAATTAATTTTTTTTTTTAGGCAAAAGTGGGGTGTCCACCATATTTTATTAATAAACTGGTTCAATAACTCCCCCGTGGAAGAACCAGAAAGAAACCCCGGGGTCATTGTTATATACAAGTATATATTCGATAATGTTTAGTTACATATGAAATTACATAATAGGCCAAATAGGCACTTAGACATTGTTCAAACATATCCCACATACTGGGCAATTCAGGTTAACTATTATGCACAAATTGACCACACATATCAAAACCCATCTGTGTGCCAATTAACCAAAAAAACCTTACAATATAAACTTAACCACAAGCTTATCGAGAAGCCATCAAAATTTTAAGAATGACTAACAGGGGAGCATTTATTCTGCCATGTCCTCCAAACCCCAATCCACAACAGGAGACTCTGTAACACGCGGGGACCAACCCGAAGGTTCTATAGCAGCAACCATCGCAACTTCTGGTGAAGCCTTGCACAAAGTTTCTCCCTCCAGTGAAGAAGCAAGAAGCCTTCCACAAGAGCAGGCCGAATCAAGATAGCAGGGAACATCAGGGCCATCATAATGGATAAGTTGACCACCCGTCAAAGACACACCACCCGAACCCGATGGATGAATGTTGAGGTCCGGCACCATATCAAGCATCCTTGAAGATTGCCCGCAAATGACAGGGCATGATTGAAGCAAATTTTCAGCCCGAGATGGGGGAGAATTTGGAATTTTGAAAAGATCCAACAATGCATTCACCTTATTTTTAATCGAATCCACCATGTGAAACCCTAGTCGACGATTCACAGAGCGGAGAGCATTTTTTGCATAACTTGCGTCCTGTTTCTCCAAGGAACATTTTATATTTACATACACCAACATGCAATCATGATTTGTGAGCAGTTCATGATGAGAGAACAAACCACCAACTAGTGCCAACCCATCCTAGAGATCATATTTTTGTAAAGCCCGCATAAGCACATTGTTCTGCAAATAATTTGGATTAATAACTTTCTCCGCCAAGGAGAAGAACAGGGGCACTGATTGTATGAGATCCAAAGCATTGGCTAGGAAAATTGCAACAAGTTGTGTTGGGAAGAAGAACTGATGCACATGCGGGGCAAGGATTTCATCCCCGATAACAGTGCAGATATTAGCCTGAATCCTCAGAGAGTGGAAAACAAACATGGCATCAAAGGAGCCCTCATCAATAATCACGGGAAACACCTCTTCCAACTCAGGGTCTTGTAGCCTCAATCTATAATTCCTCGGCAGAATATCATGATGATATCTACCACATTGTCTACACTTCAAAATCTGTCCAGCCCTCGGCTCCATTACTGCAAATTGAACTATACGAAATGACTGGTATGTGAATGAGATTGGGAGGATATATAGAGCCATCAAAGCACTCTCATCCCTCGAGCCATAATTAGCCATGTCCAACGAATCCCCAAAAATCTCAGGGGTGAAGTTAGATGATATTAGATCGTACCTTGGGAATGAGAATTCTCATGAAATATTCTGGGATTGTACTTCCTCGCAGTTCATAGAAATCCCACACATGTAAACAAATTGTTAAAAATAGAAGGGTAGAGGAAATGATGACATATCATATGTGGTTATTAAATTTGTCACTTATACCTAGATAAGGACACAGATTGCTACACACCATTGGTACCGTACCCCCATCATTTGAGATATAGCGTTGATGTACCCATTGCCCACTTCACCAAACAATTATTTAAGATGCCATATTCGCATCCCTCTCAGGTAAAGATGTTGTCATGTTCGCATGAACCAAATCCTATAATTTTATGTCCTGTTTGATGATTTCATCAGGTGTAAATGATGTCACATCATGACCATCACATGCTATATTAGCAAGGTAATCTGCTACTACATTCCCCTCACAAAGGGTATGGGATATGTATATTTCATCAAAGGAATCTAGTATGCACCAAATTTGTTGAAAGATATATCCTAATTGCCAGTTGTGTGATTCCCTTTTTATACAAGAATTAATAATGAACAAGGAATCCCCCTCTACTTGTAATCGTTTGAATCCACCTGCTCTAGCCAATGTGAGGCCAATGAACAACCCATGAGCTTCAGCTGTATTATTTGTACCGCGGGGAAGAGGGAAATATTTTAATGCTTTAACAACACCATGATGATCTCGGATACACACACCTGCACTTGAATCACCTGGATTACCTCTAGAGGATCCATCAAAATTTAGTTTCACAATCCCATCAGCTGGAGGAATCCATCGAACCAGTTTGCGGTCTTGTGGCTTGGTATTAAGATTTTGCTGACACCAACCAAATGGTACATGAATATGACTCCATTCCCTTGAAATCACACTATCCCAACTTGTCATACGTAGGTTACACTTAAGCTTTGAGTGAGTGGAATTCACCATTTCAGATATTGAATTTTCCAGATTAGATAATACTACCTCAATTGTAGAGGAAATTTTGCGGAAGATTCTTTTATTACACTCCCACCAAATTGCCCACACAACCAAAGCTGAGATGCATGTCCATAATGCAGAGAATAGGGAGTCTGTATATAGTTTTGGCCAAGACTGAAACACGTCCCAGAGATTACTTTGCAAAGGCATCGAGTAGTGAAGTTTTCTCAACACAAAAATCCAACAATGTTGTGCAAACGAGCAGGATTGAAATAAATGATCTACACTTTTTGTAGCATGCCCACATAGTACGCAATTAAAAGGTTGTACAATCTTTAGTTTGTGAAGGCTGTCACTAGTTAAAACCCTATTTTTCAATGCCAACCATGAGAAACATCCTGCTTTGGGTAATGTTAATTGACTCCGGCAAAATGTGAATGCCCGACAAGGAGGAGACTTGGTTCCCTGTTGCTGGATAATATTATACCCATCCTTAATGTTGTAGCTGCCCTCATTCCTTGGGACCCAGAGCACCTTATCTTCATAATTTGATAAATACACTAATTTTTCCGAAAATATTTTTTCCAATAACTGACATTCCAATGGAGAAAGATTCAAATTTGTTGGATCTTTCCAAATCACCTTTCTTGAATGTACTGATACTGCAGAGACAAAGTTTATCAGAAATGAACCCCACACATTTTCAGATGCAATTATAATGTTATCCACACCTGCCAACTTACTTAATGGCGGAGCCCCGTTCCATGAGTCATGCCAAAATTTAACTTGAGTACCACTATTAACTTCCTAGGAGATATGGTTAGTTACAATCTCCCTTGAGGCCATCATGAAGTCCCATATTGCTGATCCTTTTAGAGGATCAAGGATGGTCATGATTCTAGTATGATTGTTATCATCTAAATATTTTTGCTGCATGATTTGACACCAAAAATTGTTGGGCTTAGAGTACATTTGCCAAACTAGCTTTCCTCCAAATGCTGTGTTCCGTTTGTGAAGATCATGAATCCCCGCACCTCCAAGGTGTTTTGTTTGTGCCATACAATCGAGTGAGACCAAGGGGATTTTATTTTCTCCATTCATATTTTCCGTCCATAGGAATTATCGCAAGATCTTTTGGATGGATTTGATGACTAAAGAAGGGTCTTTGAGAACTGATAAATAATAATTTGGAATTGCTAAAAGCACTGTCTTTATAAGAAGAATTCTGCCTGAGAGGGATAGCCATCTTTCTTTCCAAGCAACCACTCTTGATTTGGTTCTGTCAATAATGGGCTCCCAATAGCTTGTTCGGTTGGCTCCTACAAAGAAAGGAATTCCCAAATAAATTGACGATAAAAATTCTACTGAGAAGCCTAGAATATTGACAATCTTGTTGTCTATTATATGATTTGTATTGAACAAGTAAATCTTAGATTTCTGTGAATTCACTTTTTGATTTGAGATTGAGGTGTACATATCTAGGGATTCTTTAATCTATTTTTCTTCTGATACTGAGGAGGCTCCAAACAGAAGGGTGTCATCTGCAAATAAGGTGTGGGTAATGCTAATGTTTGTTTCACTAATACGTGCAGCTTTCCAGAGCCCTGTAGCCTGCTTATGCTGGATATGTCTACTGAAATATTCAGCCATCAGAATAAAAAGGACTGGGGATAGAGGGTCTCCTTTTCGAACCCCTTGTGTAGACGAGAAAAATTCCGCAGGAACTCCATTAATCACTACTAAAAACCAGGCCCCCGATACACAGGCTCGTATCCATTTACACCGTGCTTTGGAGAATCCAAATTTGTGTAAGACTTTAAATAAGAGATTCCAGCTGGCCCTGTCATATGCCTTCATCATATCCAACTTAATGATAAAATTTGGAGTTTTGCCTGTATTAATGGAATGAAGTGTTTCATGTGCCACTAGTGCTCCCTCCATTGTTTCCCATCCAGGGACAAAATCACCTTGAGGTTGAGATACTAGACTTGGAATTAAGTGCTGCATTCTAAGATATATGGCTTTTGTGATGATTTTGTAGACCGTATTACACAAGGAGATGGGCCTAAATTCCGCAAAAGTCTTAGGTGTTTTCATTTTGGGAATAATGGTTATATTGGTAGTATTGAAGTATTTTAACATGGACTTACTGGATCTGGATTCTTCAATAACTCCCAATAGATCCCACCCCACTATGTCCCAGCATGCTTGGAAGAAAAGAGCCATAAATCCATTTGGTCCTGGCATTTTATCTGGGGGAAGGGAGAAGACTACTTTTCTTAGTTCCTGAATTGTGAATAGCGCCATTAACTTGATGTTTTCTGATTCTGTAACAATAGATGGTATGGCTGCAAGAAGCTCAGCCTCCCGGGCATCCGAATAGGTAGGTATATTCTGGGGGGCCAGTAAAGATGTGAAGAATCTCACCCCTTCATCTTGTATACTTTGAGGATTTGTAATTGGGATACCTATCTCCGCATTGTTAATAGAAAAAATCCGGTTAGCTGATGTTTTCCGTTTAGCTGAAACATGGAAGAATTTTGTATTTTTATCCCCCTCTTTGAGCCATAGTTCCTGAGATTTCTGTCTCCAATAAATCTCTTCTTTACTACATAATTCTTCCCACTCCATAGATAGGCTTTTCTGGGAAAGGAAAGAGTCATTGTCCATTCCATGTCTAGTAATCTTATCCAACACATCTTCTAGTTTTTTTTTTACAATCTCCTTTTCTTTAAAAATATTCTTGAAGACTAGTTCATTCCATTTCTTGATCTGGGCTTTAGTATATTTCATCTTGGTTGCAAATTGATGCATTTTAGTACCATTCAAGTGAGGGACACTCGTCCACCATTGTCTGATTAAGGGCAGAAAGGATGGATGCCTTAACCACATTTTTTCAAATTTGAAGGATGAATTACAAGGTAGATCCTGAGAGCCCAAGTTAAAACTCACTTGGATGCTAATGGGAAAGTGGTTTGAGCCTGGTTTTGGCAAAATGTCTGATTGAAAGGATGTCTTAGTGAGATTCCAATTCTGTGTTACAAAAAACCAATCTAGTCTCACAGCAATCTGAGCAAAATTAGATCTTTTGTTGGTCCAAGTGTACGCACCTTTGCTTGGCTCAATGTCTACAAGGTTATTATCTTGTACAAAGTGGGAGAAATCTTGTATTGTTTTCAAAGGTGGGTTAATGCCTCCACATTTTTCAGACAATTTTAAGATAGCATTAAAATCTCCCCCTATAATTATGTGATGTAACTGATGTGACTGAATCATATGAGTCAACTCCTTCCAAACTCTTTTCTTATCCACCGTTGCTATAGGGCCATAGACATTAATCAAGAGGAATTTTTTATTATAACAACTCATGCTTACTGCTTGCCAATTATCAGCTTGGTTTGTAAGCTGACCTTGGATTGACTTGGGATCCCATAGGACAACCAAACCCCCAGATGCACCCAAACCCGGTCTTTGGGCTGATTGCCAGCTTGTCCATTTCCCAATTGTTTTATCAAAGTTCTCTTGCGACAATTTTGTTTCTTGCAACAAGATGACATCTACTTTCATAGAATCAAGCTCTTGTTTAATTCTACTCCTTTTGTTAGAGACATTTAAACCTTTGACATTCCATGAGATAATCTTCATGATTGACAAGGAGAACTCATCGTTCCCCTCGTCATTCTTTTTGAAGGTGTGAATTTTCCATCTAGAGTAGATTGGATACCTGTTGCAATTTCTACTTTAGTCTGAGTATTTTTAGACTTTCTTCCTCTTTTTTTCATTGCGGGCTTGACCTGGGTGGCCTGAGAGGGGGTTTGTTGAATGGTCAGCAATGGATAGTTACATACCAATTGCGTTGAGATTTGTTTAGGATTTAGCTCTGTATAATATGAAATTCCCTTTGCTATCTCATGGGCTTCCTTTTGGACCATTGTGTCCTGATCTAAACTTTGAACTAGCAAACCTTGTTCCCGAGTCCCAAAATTTTCCATCTCCTCATAGTCCGATTCCATAAATGTAGTGTCTCGCTTCCATTCTCCAACTTACTTATATAAGATTACTTCCAGGTTGCACTCAAGCTCAATGTCTAAGCTATCCTGAATGGTCAACAGATTATGAATATCATATGGCGCTTGGTATTCCTGTATTACCAAAGTTGATTTTATATGCACCCTAAAATGGTCGCCTAGACTTTGGGCCCCATTTATTATTTTATCATTTTATCAAATTTCTGAATCAATGCTTTGGAACATTTTCAATTCAAATCAATTTCCTTGATCAAATTGTAATTAATTCAATTATTTCAAAATTTCCTAAGGTTTGACCATTTTTATCTAATTAAAAGATTTAATCTCTCTTTTAATTAAATAAAATTCCTCTTATTTAATTAAAAGATTTAATCTCCCTTTTAATAAAATTCCTCTTATTTAATTAAGTTTAATTTCCCCCATTTAATTAAATACAATTCTTCTAATTTATTTAGTTGAAAGAAAAACCCCTCTTTTAATTAAATAAATAAAAATCCCCACTTAAAGCACTTTATTTATTGAAAAAGGAAATGAATTAAATTAAAAATTAAATAAAAATCCTTTTTTCTTCACATCTTTCTAAGTGGTGGGTTTTTTGCCTCTTAATCGTAGCCTTTGATTTTTGCCTCTTAATCTCAATCGTTCACTTTCTTTTAAAAGGAGACCTCTCCTTCTCATTTTCATATTAGGTTTTCATAGTATTGTTATGCTGCAAGTTTGGAGAGCAACTTTGGAGGAGAATTTGAGCACTCAAGCTCTCTTCTTGTTTTCTTTATTCT
>MU227162.1:191767-209967 GCA_018584345.1 Thuja plicata
ATATATATATATATATATATATATATATATATATCAGACATATTATTACACATCACACATGGCAGATGCACTAAATCCCCCTGAGGAACTATTTGCACACACTAATAGAGAAATTGAATGGTTGGAAGATTCCATAAATAATCCGACTAGCTCTACTGTCTATAAGAGCACATGTCAATCCATACTTACTAACTTGATTAGTATTAGAGATGACATACATGGTACCACTCCCTATGCCCCAGATGTTATAGAGGCCATACTTGAGAGGACGAGACAAGAGGTTGGCTCTGGTCTTTCTCTTAAGGAGGTACAAGCTTTAGTGCCTAAAGTGACCCTTAAAAGGGAAGCTTTCCCATCTTATGTAGAGTTACAATATGTGAAGGGATATCAGGTTACCAGGTGTTAGGATCCTGCTATATCAACATTGATATACCCATGTTTTCTAGTTGCTCATGGTCGTTATCCAAATAACGACCAGATTCCATTGTACTTTGCAAAGAAATTTTTTGGTGAGGTTCATTTAGGGAGTGCTATTAATTACACTGATTTTCCAGCACATCTAGGACAGGGGTGTGGTAGATTTGTTGATAGAGATGCTTTTCGTCGAGCTGATCACCAAAGGCCAGTATACAGGGCCATTATTGTTTAGAGGGCACCTACTATAGCTCCTTTATTGGGTTCTATTGTAGATGATGTTATTCGTAGCACACAGCTTTGAGGTGTGATTGATAGTGTGGGGGACATTGCAATAGCTGGTGTATCCATATCTAGTGATCAGGTTGGTTAGTACTTGATGTCTTGACGACACTCCAGATCGTCAGGTGGACCATCCTCTAGCGGGACCGCACATGACATGTATACTGCAGCGGGCATCCCTTCACTTTCTAGCCTAGAGGGACTTACACGAGAGATGGAACATGTCACATTATCTAGTTTGGCTGAGGATCTTTTGGATGCATATGCATTTATATCAATAGAGCATGATATCCCCATATCGAATGTTAGAGCTCGTGTGGGTACTGTCAGATACACTCAGCCACATCCTTCTCACCTAGACCGTGTCCATAGTGGCAGTGCTCGTGAGGATCCACCTACTGACCACTCTATTGCTGCAGAGGGAGAGGCACAATGTACAAACCCTTCAGTCAGTGCAGGGAACCAGTTCTCTGATGTTGGTCTTGAGGATGTTGAATTTAGCATGACCACTACAGGTTACCTAGATTTGCTGACAGATGATGATACAACTTCCATGCAATCTCATTTGGTTAGTTGGTTGCATTCATCATTAGAGAGACGCATGCAATCTACTCATGTTGTAGATGCAGAGTTGAGCTTGGACCAGACACAACAAAATATCGATATCTTGGTTGATAGGATCGAGGCTACAGAGTTTGAGTACTATCAGTTGCCACCATCTACACAGGTATAAATTATCATATTATATATTTAATGTTACAATTTAAGTTATTTAAATTTGCAATATTTCATCTAGCATGTAAATCTACTTTTTTCTCTACCAGGATATTCCTCTTGTTACTCCTGCTTTGAGTACTGATCGTGTACGTTGTCGGGACTCACACGATGATGACATCAGTAGTGGACAGGTGAGTTTTTAATATATTGATGTGTGTACATGTAGAACATGTGTTTCCACACTTTATAACATGTTTTCTTGTAATATTTTGTTGAACTTAAAAAGATGTGTACATTTATATATTAATTTATATCTCTTTCTCTGTAGGGATCTGCACATCCTTCACAACATGATAGTCACTCTGGCCTGACCGCTTAGTAAGGAGTCATCATGATGAGTTCTAGGCACTTTCATATTTGATCTAGACATATTACATGCATACATATTTTTGATTTTATATTTCATTTCTAGACTCTAGGGTCAATTGACATATGTATTGTACACTTTGATCTATGTTTGACATGATTGACACATGTTTCATGCTTACAATACTTGATCTCTATGTTTTATGTTTACATACTTGATCTATGATTGATCTTTAGATACTTGATCTATGATTGATGTTTCATGTACATGTGTTATATACTTTCACTCTATGTACATGTGTTATATACTTTCTCTCTATACTTTCACTCTATACATGTGTATGTATCATGTTTACATGTAGTTTCAATCTATGATTCATTGATCTTAACATACATACATGTGTTATATGTGTACGTGATCTAGTGATTGATGTTTGAGATATTGTGTTATACTTTAACAAGTGACGTAGATATTTGATAATTAAATACTTGATCTATGGTTTGATGATGTAGTTCATGCTTATACATGTTTGATGTATGTGTTTAATATACATATGTGTAAATGTTTGATCAATCCAAGTTAATTCTTTTTACATGTTTAATTTATATGTATGTACATATTTTCAATCAATCCAAGTTAATTTTTTCATTTTATTCTATTAATGATCCTAATTTTAAGTATTTATGGAACATAAAATTAATGAGCAGTTCTATAAAATTAAATTATCCTAGAATTAAGTAATTGCAACATGCATGATCTACACATTCATATTCCAACTAAATAAGTATCCACATGACCTAATTAATCAACTAAATAAAACTAAAGTATTGCAACATGCATGATACACATCCTGAAGATATTTTTGAGATATTATAAATTTTTTAAAATTGCTCCATTCACTATGGGCACGGGTAGGAAAGAGTGGAGCTAAGAAAACCTCTGACCTCACCCATGACAAATTTAGTAGATATCATATTTCATGTGTTTTAGTCTAATTCAAGTGGTTCAGCTCGCTCTTGGATAGCATTTAATATTCTCTCATGGTCATCAGTATCAAGTCTCCACTTACGAACCCCACATCCTGTGACTGGATGAAGAGATAGGACAGTGGCAATTACAAGATGGATATACTGATAAACCTTGTTGTTAGGTTGATAATCAATAAAATGAATCCCATGTTTTCATATTTTGATTTTCTTCAAATGCGTTCCTTGCACAACAACTGAACCTGCACAAACAAGTTCAACAACATGTATCTAGATGTGAAATTAACCATAAACATGCACATAATTCTATTGCAAGTTGAACCTCAATTGTAATAAATTAAACACAAACATGTACACAACTAACCTATGGGAAACATAATTTCATCGCTTGTTTTATTCTTTGTTAGCTTCATCCTCTCCTTGGTGCAACGTATTAAATAGTAACTAACACATTCCCCATTTCCAGGCTCTACTATTACTACAAAAACATGTCCTGCAAAATATGTTTTCAATTTGAGGTCTATACATATAAATTAAACAAAAGTTTATATATATATGTCTTAGAGTGGATCTAAATTGAATAGTAAATAAGAACATGTGTACATGCTTGCTATTTACATGGACACACACTAATTTTGATCAAACCTGAAATATGGTCATAATCGGTTCAAATCAATGGAATATCGTCAAAGCTTTCATCCTCAACTTCATCATTTGTATTAGTAACATCTAGTGGAACCAAATTCCATTCACTAACATATCCACATTTTTGGTTGATACATTCACCATAGTTTTTCAGAAATGCAGTCATAACAAAAGCATGAGTAATCGCTAGTGTACAATGACCACACATTACTATTTGTACTCATAAATGAATGCAAGGATCTTGTTTTTTCTACCCTCTTGCATCCATGGATTGATCTTCTATCAACACCCGAACAAGACACATGTGTAAAACTTTAAGACAACTTAAAATCATATATATATATATATATATATATATATATATATATATATATATGTTCTTCAATGATCAATAAATTTAAAGTACACACATAAATTTAAACTTCAAAATAAGTGATGTTGCATTTATACCTGATATATCCCAGAATACTATGAATGGTATGACTCGATCCAATTGTGATGTTGTGTGATCCTGATTTGGAACCACAAAATGCGTCTTGCACCACTCAACTACATCATGAGCATTATTTATATCCCTGATAGTCCAGCTGATACTTTATTAAAGCATGTTTGATACAAGCTCCTGCACCATCATGCTCTCACTTTCCATATCCACTCTCAAAGAAACTCTAAAGATGTGGTATCTTTTGGTATCGATGATATCTACATAGTGCATAAAATGGCCTTACTGATTTAAATTGTGATGCACATCCATCTAACCAAACAAAATTCTTTTCAATTTTGATGCCTTTGTTTTCCAAATATCCAAAAAATGTACAATGCTCAACAAAATATATGTCATGCTCTTTATCATCACTAATGTAAAAGTGATATTCTTTCTTTATGACCCGTGTTTGATATGTACTTTCAACACCATCCAAATCTAATTTTGTGTGTTGATAAGAAACATGTACCATGATAGTGACCTTCTTTGTATAGTAGTATTATGTTTGAAGTTGTTTTTGATAAACAAAAGAGTAATTCTCTGCAAAGTCAACAACTGATAAAATTATTCCAAATGGAAAAGTTTCTCTTAGTAGTTGGAACTCTTCTGATGCCATTTAGCAAAAACAACATGACGTATATATGGTTTTATCAATTTACAAAAATTATCCATAAATGTTGCAACAAGTATCTCCTCCTCTACATATTCCAACCTCATTGACTCTTTCCCAACTTTCATTTCAGACTTTATGTACTTGCAACTCTTACATTTTACCATCCTTTTCATGTCACTATCTTCAAGTCTCAAAGGAAATTTAGCCAAATCCCTGCATGTTTGACAAGTTCCTCTTATGTAATCTATTTTAGGTCTTTCATGATCAATTGATTTTTTTACATAAGATTGATGCTATGAATTGGCTTGGACGTTTCAGAAAAGTATTTTGATAGCCATCACTTTCTTCTATCATCTTTCTAAACCCTTGATAGTAGAGATCAAATTCAACATGATATCGACAACAACAAGTTTCAAATGATTTGTTTATCTTTACAAAATGTGGCTTTAATCTTTCAAACATTGTTTGTCCAATCTTAATGTCAGGATTTGAATTACAAAATGAGAGATACAATTCATGTTTTGTATTTTCCAACCAATGTTTTGTGTGCTGCAAATAATCCTTAGGCCCAGTCCTCTTCTTGATAACATCTCTTGTATTTGGTGAAGGACGAGTATGATTAGTCCAAAATTATCATAACCAAGTTCCTAATTGTTTCGTTAATCCTATCAGAGCATAAAGCTCTACACATTAGTGCTCAATTACCTTCCAATGTAGCATCATCCAAATTTATTCTCCTTTTCAAATAATGTCCTACTGTCTTCCTACTATACCCGATATGAGATAAAAGTAAAGAAATTTGTCTTTTTTGGGACATGTTTTTATTTAAAATAGATGCTAGTATTACTCTTCTTGAAATTGACTTATCTTCAGATCTAGATGTTTTCCCAATGGAATGCAAACCTTCCTTAACACTTTCAACAATATTTTTTTTGTACGTTAAACACTTTTGTCCTTTTCAAGCTTGCATCTACACCCAACAAATTTAATGGCTCTTTTAACTCATCTTTAAGAAGTGTTATTGATAATAGTTGGTTTTTTCAAGTGTATCAAGATTCTCAAATTGTGCAATTATTTCCTTAGACTTTTTATTCAATGCCCTCTTCATATAATTTATGGGTTGTTTAGCATAATCTCTTAATTTTTCCACATCCATTTCAATTAAATGATCTATGTTTTTATGAATAATTTTTCTCTTCAACTGTTGGGCCAAAATAACATTCTCATATGTTGCTTGTACTTGGGTTGCAAATAAAATAAAAATTCACTTAATATCTCATCTTAAGGGGAAAGACCCAAAATGTATAATTAACCAGAGAGAGAGAGAGAGAGAGAGATGTGCATTTGTTTGGGATTCTAAAGGTTGTACTTGTTGAGCTTGCAATGACCCTTCTCCAACTTTTAAAGGTTGGGATTTTTGACCTTGCGATGACCCTTTCCATCTTCAAAAGGTTGTGCTTCTTGAGAATTTACTGCATACAAAGATAAAATTATTTTAAACAAAAGTCTGAATGAAATTTCCTATGTCATATTGTGTCTAATTAGGTCCTAATAGGTCTAATTGTGTCTAATTAGGTCAAAGCGGGTCTAATAGGGTCTTAAGGGGTCATATAACCTATCATAGGCCCCTTTAGGTATAATTGGGTCTAATTGCATTTAATTAGGTCCTAAAGGCTCTAATTGGATCTAAGTAGGTCCTAAAGGGTCTAATTGGATCTAAGTGGGTCCTAATAGGTATAATTAGGTCTAATTAGGTCTAATTCAGTCTAAGTGGGTCTAATAGGTATAATCAAGGGTCTAATTGGGTCTAAGTGGGTCTAATAGGTATAATCAAGGATCTAATTGGGTCTAAGTGGGTCTAATGGCCCATCTTAAGGGGTCATATAACCTATATCATAGGTCTCAATATGTATAATTAGGTGTAATTGTGTGTAATTAGGTCATAAAGGGTCTAATTGGATCTAATTAGGTCATAATACCTTCTAATTAGATATAATTAGGTGGACTAAAGGGTCTAATTGGATCTAATTAGGTCCTAAAGGGTCAAATTGGATATAATTAGGTCTAATTGGGTCTAATAGGTATAATCAAGGGTCTACTTGGGTCTAAGTGGGTATAATGAGGTCTTAAGGGGTCATATAACCTATCATAGGTCCTGATAGGTATAATTAGGTCTAAGTATGTCTAATTAGGTCCTAAAGGGTCTGATTGGTTCTAATTAGGTCCTAAAGGGTCTAACTGGATCTAATTATGTCCTAAAGTGTCTAATTGGATCTAAGTGGGTCCTAATAGGTATAATTAGGTCTAATTAAGTCTAAGTGGGTCTAATAGGTATAATTTGAAGGGTCTAATTGGGTCTAAGTGGGTCTAATGGGGTCTTAAGGGGTCATATAACCTATCATAGGTCTCGATAGGTATAATTGGGTTTAATTATGTCTAATTAGGTCCGAAAGGCTCTAATTGGATCTAATTAGGTCCTAATACCTTCTAATTGGATCTAATTAGGTCCTAAAAGGTCTAATTGGGTCTAATTAGGTCCTAAAGGGTCTAATTGGATCTAAGTAGGTCCTAATAGGTCTAATTAGGTCTAAGTGGGTCTAATAGGTATAATCAAGGGTCTAATTGGGTCTAAGTGGGTCTAAGTGGGTCTTAAGGGGTCATATAACCTATCATAGGTCCCGATAGGTATAATTGGGTCTAATTGTGTCTAATTAGGTCCTAAAGGGTCTAATTGGATCTAATTAGGTCATAATACCTTCTAATTGGATATAATTAGATCCTAAAGGGACTAATTGGATCTAATTAGGTCCTAAAGGGTCTAATTGGATCTAAGTGGGTCCTAATAGGTATAATTAGGTCTAAGTGGGTCTAATGGGGTCTTAAGGGGTCATATAACCTACCATAGGTCCCGATTGGTATAATTGGGTCTAATTGTGTCTAATTAGGTCCTAAAGGGTCTAATTGGATCTAATTAGGTCCTAAAGGGTCTAATTGGATCTAAGTGGGTCCTAATAGGTATAATTAGGTCTAATTAGGTTTAAGTGGGTCTAATAGGTATAATCAAGGGTCTATTTGGGTCTAAGTGGGTCTAATGGGGTGTTAAGGGGTCATATAACCTATCATAGGCCCTGATAGGTATAATTGGGTCTAATTGTGTCTATTTAGGTCCTAAAGGGTCTAATTGGATCTAATTAGGTCCTAATACCTTCTAATTGGATATAATTAGGTCCTAAAGGGTCTAATTGGATCTAATTAGGTCCTAAAGGGTTTAATTGGATCTAATTAGGTCCTAATATGTATAATTAGGTCTAAGTGGGTCTAATAGGTATAACCAAGGGTCTAATTGGGTCTAAGTGGGTCTAAGTGGGTCTAATGGGGTCTTAAGGGGTTATATAACCTATCATAGGTCTCGATAGGTATAATTGGGTCTAATTGTGTCTAATTAGGTCCTAAAGGGTCTAATTGGATCTAATTAGGTCCTAATAGGTATAATTAGGTCTAATTAGGTCTAAGTGTGTCTAATAGGTATAATCAAGGGTCTAATTGGGTTTAAGTGGGTCTAATGGGGTCTTAAGGGGTCATATAACCAATCATAGGTCCCATTAGGTATAATTGGGTCTAATTAGGTCCTAATACCTTTTAATTGGATATAATTAGGTCATAAAGGGTCTAATTAGATCTAATTAGGTCCTAATGGGTCTAATTGGATCTAATTAGGTCCTAATACCTTCTACTTGGATCTAATTAGGTCCTAAAGGGTCTAATTGGATCTAATTAGGTGGACTAATAGGTCTAATTGTGTCTAATTAGGTCATAAAGGGTCTAATTAGATCTAATTACAACTAGAAGGGGTCCTATTGCTCATATTAGGAACTAGTAGGTCTATTACTCATATTAGGTGTTAATTAGTCTTATTAAAGGCCTAATTAGGTCTTAAATTATTTATGCACTAATTATTCTTGAGTATTTGGTCTTAAGGGGTACTCTTACGTCTTATTACTAAATAAAAAATTACATCATAATTTCTAGTTCCTATTAGTTCAAGGCTATTACTCATATTAGGTCTTATTAGGTCCTAATAGATCTCTAATTAGTCTTAGGGTTAATTAGGTCATAATAGGTCTATATTAGGTCTAATTAGGTCTAATTATGTCTTAATATGTCTAATTAGGTAGGGTTTCTAGGGTTTAGGGTCTTAGGTCTAATTAGGTAGGGTTTAGGGTTTAAGGTTTAAGGTTTAAGGTCTTAGGTCTAATTAGGTAAGGTTTAGGGTTTAAGGTTTTAGGTCTAATTATGTAGGGTTTAGGGTTTAGGGTCTTAGGTCTAATTTGGTCTTCTTTATAAAATTAGGTCTAATTAGGTATTACAATATCATGCTTACATGTTTCATTAAGACAAGTTGTAACCATCAACTTAAAATATCCAGAGAGAGAGAGAGAGACCTTGTTTCCTATGATAATATCTTTCCCGTGCTTCTTCATGTAGTCTTTGTTTAGTCTCTTCTGAATAATGCCGTGTACTCTTATTTAGCCTTCTCTTTTTATTTCCCATCACAAGTTGTAAAATTGTTCCACTAAATTTTGAAAAAAATTGAAAAAATTCAATTTCAAAAGTCTTCCTTTTCCAAAATACAAATTATTTTGCAAATTTTGAATTAATAAGATGACAAAAACATATATTTATTTATATGTAATCATTCTGAACCCAAAATGACACCAAATAGACCAACATAGGTTTCTATCGAAAGTCATCTCTAACTTTCTATAGAAATAGATGACTTTCTATCGAAACTACTTTGGAAAACGGCTTAACAAACGTCAAACCATGAAACTAATTTTGATAAAAAGTAGTTTCAATTGAAACTAAATAGTTTCGATCGAAACTACTTTCTCTGAAAGTAGTTTCTATCGAAAGTCTCTGATTAGAGTTCATTTGCAAGGGTTGACACAAATATGAAGTTTTCATGGCTACAGTGCTCAAGCGCAGGGCTCAAATGGAAGAATAAGGAGACGTCCTTTTGCATCACACAAGTACTTTGAATGAGCTTTCTGACGAATATAGATTTGACAATTTTTGAATTAATTAGGCTTATGTTTTTTGACATGCATCGAATGTAGGTTTTTTATCAAATATAAACCTCAAAGTTTGACATTCAATAAAAAATAGTAGAAAAGAGAATTTTTTTTTGAAAAATAATAGTGCCCTCCGTCTTCGAGTCTACTTTCTATAAAAAAACAAATTTTGATAAATACACAAGTTATAAGCTATGTAGTCAAGGTATGTCAAAATTACGGTTTACTCAACTTCAAACATTCATAAAATATGCAATAATCATGATGATGTCGTCAAACCAATTGCATGCCCTCCGTATGGATGTTACAAAACCAAATTCGAAAGAAGCACATTGATATCTATTTTAAAAAAAAGTTATGCTCTATGAAGTCAATGTAACTCTTTGAAAATGACATTTTCAACAACATAACAATTTTCATGGGAGAAAACAAAACCATTCAAATCAATATATATATATATATATATATATATATATATATATATATATATATATATATATATATATATATAGAATCTAGACAAAAAATTCTAAAAGACTCTAGTTAACTTCATCTTCCGATTTCAAACGGTTTAACAACAATATGCATCCGAATCTGAATTTTTTTTTTCAAAATTTAGACTTCAATGTCCATTCAGGCAAAAAAATGTAACCCGCTATTCTGGGTTCAGCTTGATCTTTTTATCCACAAAAGTAATCTATTTGGCATAATTTCTGCATCAACATTTTATGAGAAAGCTTGAGTTCATACTTTTGTGAAGGAAATACAATTTTTTACAACACTAAACTATTTAAACTCTTTACACAACTTATAACCTGCATAATGCATGTTTTTTTCATTTCAAGATGTTGGGATGTGACAATATCACAAGAAAAATCCATCTACCATCATAAGACACACACAAATATAGAAGTGAGAAGGTGAAATCACTATTTTAATCAAATATAAGTTGTTGCAACATAGTACATGGTCTGAAAATGAGTTAAAAAACTCAATCCACTCCTTTAAAACTCTCCAAGATAAAAATACAACAACAAAAAAGGTAATAAATAACTTCAAAAAGTGAATTTTTACAATACTCATGCTTTTTCAAAATAGTTGCATAATAATAGGGACTCCAACCACTTTGATAATATGCACTAAAAAGCCTATTTTCTAGCCTCCCAAAAGACTCTAAAATAGCTTCAAAATGAAGAAATAGTCAACCCATGTCACCTTTCATCATAATGGCCCCTTAAAACAACTCTTAACTTTCCCTGAACTCACTCAAACCATTCTATATACCCTTCATATGTTTGACAACATCTTTAACCCCGATACTAGACAACCTCATGAGTTGTCAACCTTATCCCCTTTGATTTGTTATTTAAAACATATGCTTTTTATATTTTGCATCATAAACAATATTGATAAAGTGATTTGTAATAATATCACTTTAGTAATATTTGTACATTGAAATTTGGATGTAAAATTTAAAAAAAATTGAAAAGAACACATAAGCCACTTAACGCTTGGCAAGGGGATATTAGTTTTGAAGCAAAATTAAAAACTACGGAAAAAATGCCTTATGTTGTCGGTTCATTTTAGGGGAAACAAAACCCCAAGAAGAAGCATATACAGCTCCTCATTTCATTCACATTTTGGTTATGTTCTCTATCTGCCTGCCATGAGGTGCCACCAGGGTTTGCTTGGTTTCTAGAGGTTTTCCTCGAGGGTTTCTGGGAATTTTGATGTAGATTACGACTTCATCCAATAGGTACTTTGAGGATTTTAAAAGATTCTTTGTAGGTCACAACTTCATTGTGTCTGGCTTCTTTATCATTGACTGAGTTCTTTACTTTACTGCCGCTATGCACTCTTTCTCTGCTTTCACGTTGGGAATGAGTGTTTTTTATATGATTCCCACTTCTCTTCATTATGATATCACTGCTTCTGTACTAGTATTCAATGTGTAATATTGTGGCACTGTTTTTTCTCCATTTCATGACTCTTTTTAAAATAGAGAAAGTATGCTATGAATGAACTTTGACAATGTTTCTCTTTCAAAAGCAATGAACAAATTTCACAAATGGAAGATTATTCGCCATTCGACCTTCCCCAAAAATCTGGAATTTTGGAGAGACTTTTCATTCTCTATCCACTAGAAACTTATTTTCATACTGGCCAAGATGAAGCTTTAATATTGTTGAAAACTTTGTACATCTTGCACCACTCAGGAGACATTTATTCCCTATATATCCAACCATAAAAAGAACCCATAACTTTCACCCACTTGGCCATTCTATACTAAAAAAGAGGAACTTTACAAAGTTGCACAACATCAACATCCTTTATCTGCTCAAGTAATTTCTCCCATGATTCTGATAACTAGAGGTTGGGTTCCAAATAAGAATCTAAAGCTCTATGTATTCCAACTATAGTTTACATTTATTGTGGCTGCCCTTAAGAAACAAGTGACTGATCCTTTCATTTCATAACAACATTTGGCTCTTATAACAACAATTGTTTATTGAATTTTCTTTGATTAAAGTTCTGGTATAACAATGAAAGTACGACTACTCTCATATCTAGGGGTCTTAATTCCACTGCTTCTCTTCAACAATATTGTAACATAAGCTTGATATTATGGATTGATCCTCTACTTTGTGACTGGTCATTTTATTGTATGCAGACTGTCCTCTTCATGGTTTTGCAGTGACCTACTCTTCAATTGTTTTTCCCTCTCTGCTCTTTTGACAATGCCTCCTTGGATGCTGATGTAGCAGCATCAAGATACATTTTCCACTGTACTTTGATGGCTTCCAAATACTGTTATGTATTCTTGTTGCTCCAATTTGTCACTGCAATCTTGAAACTATCGTGCTTGTTCAGAAACTGTTTCATTTGTCACCTTTCTTGCACCTAAGACCTTGTATTGCATTGACCAAAACATTGTTTTGACATTTGAATATCACTGTCTATATACGTTAGTCACTATTTTTTTATCATGATTTGTTGTTCTTCATCATGAGGTTGCTGCTCTATTTAGGTCCATGGTGTTCTCTTCCAATAATATGACTTAACATCATATATCTGTATGAAACTATTGTTTTCCATCCTCATGAATTGCTCTATATTAGGAAAGCTGCTCCTTTTGATATCTCTTCTATTTAGTGATGAAAATGCTACTTTATCGATGAGAGATTCCTGCTATTGATCTTTTGTTTGACTGTTATGTATCTTGAATAACACTTCCTACCATCGAAGACTATAATTATATCATTAACTAGGGTGTTTAAAACACTCACATCCATATATTCTATCCTCATTGCTTTGGTTGATGTTCGACTGATCTTTTGATCTTTGTATTGGTTGTTGGTACATCTGGATTTGACACTTGTATGTCACTACTTCCATAGATTGCTCTAATACGTGGAATTACTTCTTCTATATATTGAATCATAAATTGTGTGTTTGTCATTGTCAAGGCCTCCTTGCCTTTGGCATCAAACCTCTGCTCTTGGTAGTGACTTCTTCATTGGCACATTCTTGGTTAACTTTGTAATAGTGACATTGTCTACAATAACAGAGCCATGTCTATATCTCTTACAATCGTACATGTATCATTCACCATGTTCAACCATTTCACTGTATTGGATAGTTGATGATTTTTCCTTGTCCTTGGTAGATATTCATGTCATTATTGTTTATCATTGTTTTGTTCTACCCTTTAATAACAACTCACCATTACTTGATCTTTTTTCTGCTATAAGCATCATTATTGCTATTCTCCAGGTGTTGGAACTTGATCACATCCTTACTATTCTCTGATCACTGCTACAGATGACTTTGACTTGATCATTGTATGTTTATTATATTCCTTTATTTTGACTGTATAATATTGTATCTGAGCATTGGTTTGTTGACACATGATGTCATTAAATGATCTCTGCCCCCTTACACTCATGATTATATTTTGTAATCTTTGGTCTTCTATTGCAGAGCCTTTACTTTTTTGATCTGCAATATTAATGTATTTCTACATTCTTTGGTAATGCATTTTCATACCCATTAGAGTCCATTAAGCAAATATGTTATTATTCTTGATAGTGAACCTTTCTTCCCACTGTCATGAATGATGAGTAATTTCTTGATGAAACTATAATGTGCGTGAAAAGGCCACACACTCTTATTTGTGTCATAATGCAAGAGGGCAGCCTGCTGGGCTCAACCTTGTGGGAGCCCATTTTACCCCACATGTTGCAACATTAAATGAAGTAATCAGCAATGGAAAATTACCAGTATCTGCACAGTGAACAAAAGTTTCAGTCAAAACAATGAATTTTTCAGATTTTCTTCTTTGCTTTCCTATCTGATATCTGACATGGCTGGTTTAATGCCATGTGCAAGATAATCATATGCTTGTTGATGATTACATATCAATTGATTGACATCCTGAGCTCTTAACATAATTTTTCATCATCTCTTGCAGGCATATCTGGTGCAGCGAGGCAAAAGGAATTGAAGACGTCAACAACGGGATTCTTTATTCTAGCCTCCAGGCAATGATGGATTCCCCATCCTTTCCTATGCTTTTCATTAGTCAGATGTATAATTGTTTTGCATATGTCATTAAGTCGGTCAATCCCACGGCTTGTGTGGGATATTGTACATTTGAATACATGAAATAAAAATATTTTTTTATACAGTTGTATCATTTTTCCACTTTTTAAATACACACTTGCATTTTATCTGTTTTACATTCGATGGCATCTCTTTCTGGTAAAAACATTTAGCATATCAGACATGTAACCTTCTTTTCCTATTTGTAAAACTTAACCAGCTCCTCCTGATTGAGCTAGAAGATAAAAATGGGTAACAATTCCTAATTGACAAGTTTAGGGTAAACTAAGGAGATGTTATTGTTTTTGTTGACATAAGATATGGAAATGACAGTAATGATATTAATGTAGGACTCAAAGACAGACTCGTGTGATTTGGAAGGACAAGGCTCAGGTGATTCGGATGAATTCCAAAAGTTTTTGATCCAAGCATGACCATCTATATGTTTTTCTTGCATAGGTAGGTTGATATCCTAGACCTCTGTATATAGGCTGGGTCTTAGGTAATATTGGCTCTACCATCCCTTTGTAGTGCGCTCCAAGGTTGTTGTATACATTATATCCTTACTTATACATGATTGTATACCCCCTCCAATATTGTTGTACAGGGAGTGTGATAAGAGGAGGTTCTTCATCTTTATAGAGCCAATCAAACACATCTTTCTCTGCAGATTCTTCATCCAACTCACCCCAATTTATGAAAAATTGTGGGTGGCTCATACTAGATGTAGAGTTTTTTCTTGTACTTGAGTGGTTGTCACATTTATCTATAAGTTCTCAATGAAATAGGAAGTTTTCCCACACAGAAAGAGTCAGCATATGCGTATTCCCTACAACCTCTATCTTGAACACTAATCTTGAGCTTGAATAAGGAGGCGGATAGAGTGGTGGACTTGGACAAGGTGGATGAATCAAGTTATTTTTATGGTGACAGATTGGAGGTTGCTTGGCTGGGAGGGACTTGGTTAGCGGGCGATCCCTTTAGGTTAGTGCAGTATAAGAATGGATCTCGATCACCTGGAATAGTAATCTCTAACCCATTATAAGGGAATTTCAAGCATTGACGGTAAGTGGATAGGAAAACTTGCATGACATGGATCCATGGTCTATCAAGGATCATATTGTCCCCAAGCTCAAGATCTAGGACTTGGAAGGTTGTTTCATATATTGTTGGTCCAACTTTGATAGGTAAGGTAATGACACCCTTTGAAGGACACTTTGCATCTTCATAGGCTTGAATGATGATTCTTTTGGTGGAGTCCATACAACTCTTAGAAAATCCTAGTGCCTCAACTAATTTTAAGGCACAAATATTGAGACCCGCTCCACCGTCTACCAAGACTTGTTTTATTTTATGTTTGTGAACATAGACCTCAAGGTGAAATGGATCATTGTGGAAAGGCATATGGGTAGGCAAGTTGTGTTTGGTCAATGTGACATGATGCATAGCGGAAAGATTTCCCACCATGGCCTAAAATTCATCAATGTTTATGCCTATTAGAATTGACGACTCTTGAATAGCTTTGTTAAGGACTACTTTATGATTGGGCAATATGCATAACAACTTGAATATGGATATTTGGGCAGGGGTTTTCTTTAATTGGTCAAAGATACTAAATTGACTTGTTTATGGGGTTGATGACTTGGATAGGACTCCTTGGACCATTATCCTTGACTTTATGGTAGCGACAACGCATTTGGGATCCTTACACCTAACAATATTAGTGAAGATAGTATAATTAGAATAATAATAGATATGATTGAAGACATGTTCATGGGTGGCGTATGTATAATTTGCCTTTTCATGATTGTGCAAGCAATCCTTGAAGATTATATGATCTTTATTCGATGTTCTAGAATTATTCTCAACCTTTATTTCCCATCACCTGATGAGGTATTGGACAATGTTCTTAAGTTGGTAAAAGTTTGAGGTTTTGTGTCCTTTGGTACGGTGGTATTCGTAGAATCCATGATTCCGTCATGTAGGTTTGAAAGGACTAGGTTCATAATGTTGCACTTTGGGTAGTATTATTGTGTTGGACTGAATTAACTTCTAAAGAACCACCTCAAGAGGTTATGTGAGAGACGTGTAGGTACCTTGATGAGATTGTCTCCCGGGGACATTATTGTTCATTTGTGGCATTGGCTAAATGGCTCATTGCAAGGTGGATTATTGTTCAAATTAGAAGCATCATGGTTTGACATGCCTTGAAGATGTATGACTAGTTGTCTATATTAATTGCTTTAGCATTGACTTTGCCATCATTGGTGACATTTTTATTTTTGGACCAATACTTGGATTTGTCATACAATTGATTATATGAGTTGTTTCCATTGGTCTCTTTATTGAGCTTAATTTGACCTTTGGCCAAGAGTTCTCTCTCTGCTTTGATCCTTTGCTCAATGAGGTTTGAAAAACTGTCTAGTCATTGCATGTGTAAAGTACACATCATCTCAAGTGTAGAGTTTTTGATAAATATTTGGATCTTGTCTCTTTTGGGGATATGGCACAAAGTCTTGGCAGCAAGATTTCTCCAATATTGTAGGAAGGAGCAGGAACTTTCCCCATTTCTCTATTTAGTTGCGCAAAGATCGATAATGGTCACATTGTTAACTATGTTATATGAATAATTTGAGATGAACTTTTTAGCTAGCTTGTTCTATGATCTTATGATCAGGGGTAAACGTGGAAACCATTCCATGGTCAAGCCACTAAGACTCCTTGTGAAGAGGTGCATTAGGTATCTATCATTATCAACAACCTCAATGCATGCTGCAAAGAATTCTTTGATGTGAACTCGTGGGTCCCCTTTCTCCTTATATTTATCAAACTTAGGTGTCTCAAAATTTGGAGGGAAGGGCGACATGTACAATGATTTGTCAAATAGATATGGGCATAGATCTTCAAGTGAGCATATATTCTTCGAGGCACCAATTTTGAGAGTTGTTATTTGTTATTGGAGGTTTTGCACCTGTTGTGCTAGTATCTTCATTGGCGTCAATGGGACATGCGTATTTAATCCAAGATAAAGATTCGTGAAAGGATTCTCACTTTGGTATGTTGGGACATGGTTATACGTGTATGTTGGTTGATAGATGGGGTTCATATTGGATGTGGACGCATTAGATGGGACATGTACTGAGATACTAGTTGGCGTAGAATACGTAAATGCCAAATTTGTTTGTGCAAAAGGATGTGTGATTGAATTGAGATATAGTTATGACCTTTGTCTACTAGGATTGAAATTTGAGGGCGTCCCTTGATAACCAAAATCTTGATTGCTAGGATATTGATTTGGAGGCATACCTTGAGAGATAATATGTGAACTAGTAGGGTTTTGATTTGAGGGTACTCCTTGAGGGGCAATGTTGTGACTGCTAGAATTCTAATTCGAGGCTACACCTTGTGAGGTAGTATTGATTTGAGTGTTTATGTTGGTTGATCCTAAGGGAATGTATGTAGCGAAAAATTTTGTGGCGATTATTCGCCATTTGGTGAATGTCGCATGTCGACGACCCTTGAATTAGCGAATATTTTTCACATATTGGATTGACCCTACCTCCCGACATTTATTAATATTGGGTCCAAAGCCCGGGCCCATCGCCCATCAGTTTATTTAATTTTTCCATTTCTTACAAATTATCACCAATGAAATATAAATTTTAGTCCCCATAAATTTAAAACATTCGCCTATAATTTCTAAGCGACCCCAAATCGACGACCTATATTCACCAATCGTTTTATATGTATATATATTTATATGCAACCCGAAATTCGCCTGACATTTTACGGACGCGTGTCTCTAACCGACGTAATTTAGCCAACTTTATTAATCATGCAAAGGTATTGGACGACCCATAATCGCCTCGGAAATAACATAAGACGTGTTATAATTGTGTGCTATAATTGTGTCACACTTCTATGAATCCTTACATTCAAGAACACTCAAGAATGAGGTCTCAAAAATCGATCCATAGCTCCCTAGGCATGGAGTGCAAGGGTTTTTAGAATGCTCTCA
>MU227162.1:245100-257545 GCA_018584345.1 Thuja plicata
AAGAGTGAGGAATGTAATAAAATGGAGGATAGTCTCATACACATCATAAGTACTATAAAGAGATGCTAAGAGAAGAATAATGAGAAAAATAGCCATACACCAAAAGATTTTCATAATGAATGAAATGCACTAAGTGTTTTTGTATATTTTATGAGTATTTTTTTTTTTGGATTTATAAATACAAATTTTAATCTAAGATGTAAATCTAACACCAAAGAGAAGGAGTTGTCTATCGCGGGTTCACCAAAATGTAAAGGAAGAATTTTTTTTCTTTCTTTCTTTCTTTTGTGTTTTATTTAGTTTTATTAGGGTTGGATTATGTGTTTCTCTAACCTTTACATTTAAATTAAATTGTGTTGATTGTATATTGCAATTGTGATTAGGGATAAGATAAGACGCTCTTCTTCTATCCTCAAATACACAAATGGAAGATCCAAGTTGATTAACCTCAAAGAAGGATCAATGCTGAAATGAATCAACTATTTGGAAAAGAGAGTAAAGAAGGAGATCTTAAATTCTGTTAATTGAATATATAGATATGATATATGATAGTAATTGAATAAATAGGAGAAATGTACTAACCTTAAAGAATTACAGATCAAAGAATGCTATTTTTTGAGGTCTGTACTCTATTTCTAGAAAAACTAAAGTATGATCTGGAATCAAAATGCGGAGACGAACAAAACCCAGAAATATTTTTCCGATCTGAAACCATCTTATGAAAAAGGTTGACCTTGACCCACAAATGTCAACCTTGACCCAATAATGTCGACCTTGACCTGCACCGGTCCGACAGAGAATCTATTCGCGGAGTCCGGAAGAAAGCAGAAAAGGGTATCGAGATCTGAGTCCAAATTCGCAGTCCTGAACCTGTACCTACAAGAAAAAAGGTTTTTTTGTTGGGGGGGAGGGGTTTGCCTTAGTCAAACCCCAATTTAAGAATTAACCTTGAAATCAATAAAGTATAGAATGCTAGCAAGTAGTAGAATTGAATCTAAGAATGAAGCTATGATATTCAATGGATATGCAATTATAATTCAAATGTATGCAAGTATGTGAATATGAAAGCTTGAACTCAATAGAAACCATAAACCTCCATGATTTTATGCTTTAAATCCACCTTGAAGAGAGGATGAATGTGTCTTGAGGATGCACAAAGGATCTTGAAGGAAGATCACACCATCATGATGGCTAGATCTAGGGTTTGAATGATGAATCTTGAATGCATGTGCCAAATCCCTTCAAAGGCTTGAAAGCTTGAATCCTTGAGCTTAAATGGAGAACTTGAATGCTTGAGATGAATACTTGAACACCTTGAAAGCTTGGAAACATGTGGAATAATGGATGCTTGAAATTTTTCGCTTCTTGACAAAATCTTAGTTAGAGCTTTTTGCACTTAGAAGACTTAGAGAAAATGAGAGAGAAAGGCTTCCTTTTATAAAAAAAATAGGGCACAATATTCTAAGGAGGCTGAAATAGGATAATTAAATTCCAATTAAACCCATGCCCCTAGAAGAGGACCTATATTAAATATAATTTAGGAATCAACGCTTCAGAACCCGAAACAGCCGACCCGGAAGCGGGAAAAATGAATTTTGGATGACCCCCGACAGTCGACAGGCTTCCAGATTCAAAAGGGGGACCCTGGTCAGGGTTGAGTTCGACCCTGACCTAGGTTAAGGTCAAGGTCAAGCTTGACCCAAGGGGCCAAAACCCTAGGAAAACATGCCAGGTGGGGTGGAAGGTGCCTAGAGAGGCCCAATCAGGGTCCTAATCAGGCACAGAAGCAGGGGATGATGTAGAAATGGGAGGATGATATGATGGAGGTCAAAAAAATCCCCTAAGGAGGGCTAAATGTTATTAACATGGAAGTGCTTCCTTTTTAAGATGATACACTTTCAAAAGTTGTTTTATCCATGCGATGTTTGAATAATTCACAACAATAAAAACAACATATTCTTCTTCTATAGTTGACTGAAATATTCATCCTTGTTTCTTACTGATCCAAGTAACTAATCTTTCTCCCACAAACAATGCTCCACAAGTATTGCTTTTTCTATCATCAATGTTTGCATCACAATCAACATATGTGTAAACTTTCAGTTCAAACTTGCCATCTTTCTTGTACCATAATCCATAATCTTCAGTGTTCTTCAGATATCTAAAAATTCTCTTTATAAAAGTCATATGTGATTCTTTAGGATTAGTAGAGAATCTTTGTATAATTCCAACTGCGTGTGCAATATCTGGTGTTGTGTGTACAACATACATCAATTTTTCAATCATAGATCTATACAAGGTCTGATTTACCTCAGTTGTCTGATTTTCTTTTGTCAATTTGCATCCTATGACAATAGGTGTACCGACTGGCTTTGAATCTTCCATTTTGAATGTCTTTAGTACTTCCTCCATGTACTTTGATTGAGTAATGTATATGCCTTCATCTTGATGTAAAATTGGCAAGCCAAGAAAAAATTTGATCTCTCCAAACATTGACATTTCAAATTATTTTCTCATTTCATCAGCGAATAATTTTCATAAGTTATCATTACCTCCAAATATAATATCATCAACAAAAATTTCAGCGATCAAAATCTTATAAGTAGTATTTCCTTTCAAGTATAAGTTGTTGTTATCACTTGTTCTAACAAATCCAATACTAATAAGGTAGGAGTGTAGTCTTTCATACCATGCTCTTGGTGCTTTTTTCAGTCCATACAAGGATTTGTTCAACTTACATACCATATTTGTCTGATTAGGATAAACAAAAACTTCAGGTTGTTCAATGTATACCTCTTTTTTCAGTATCCCATTCAGAAATGTAGATTTAACATCCATCTGATACACTTTAAATCCTTTCTATGCAGCATAAGCAAGCAATATTCTTTCTATGCAGCATAAGCAAGCAATATTCTTACTCCTTCACGTCTAGCAACAGGTGCAAAAGTTTCTCCATAGTCAATACCTTCTTATTGTGCATACCCTTTGCATACTAATCTTGCCTTGTTTCGTGTAACATCTTCATTCTCATTCAATTTATTTATGAATATCTATTTGGTGCCAATTACATTCTTATCACTCGGTCTCAGTACTAATCTCCATGTTTTGTTCTTCTATATCTTCTCAATTTCTTCATTCATTGCCTGAATCCATTCATCATTTGCAAGTGCATCTCTAACAATTTTAGGTTCAAATTCACAAATCAAACATGTGTTATCATTCAACTTACTTCGTGTCATCATCCCAACTCTTGTGTCTCCAATAATATGATTTTGTGGATGATGTCTTCTTACATATTTTGCAAGTACAGGTTCAGTTGTTTGTTATTCATCATGTTCTCTAGTTGGTGTATGATCATGATTTCCAGTTGCAACATCTTCCTGATTCTCTATAGGTGCATCTTGATGCTCGGTAACATTACCTCATTGCTCGGTAATGTTAGGCAGCTGTTCGGGCAAAGTGTTAGGATCTTCATTGTAAACAAATCTACTGTAGTCTTCTGGTTCTCTTTTACTTTTAGCATCATTCTTCTCAACAAATTCATCAACAAATAAATAAAGTATCTGCACCATAATAACTCTGTGTTCTCATAGGTCCTTATAAGTCAGTATGTACCAGTTCTAGAATAACATTAGATGAAATTTTTTTTCTCTTAAAACTAGATTTTGACATTTTTTCCATTTGACAATTCTTGCACATGACATGGTTAGGTTTAGATATGCTCGGTAAGCCTCTTACTTTCCTTTTCTTACTGATCTTTAACTATTTTGTCAAAATTCACATGACATAACCTCTTATACCACAACCAAACATCTTCATTTCTAGCCATCAAACAAGTATTTTCAGCAGTGTCAAGATAAAATAGATTACCTTTTGATTGTTCTCCAGTGCTGATCAACTTTCCCGCTTCATCATAGATTTTATCTTTTCTTTTCTCAAATGCAACTCAGTGAACTATTTTATTTAACCGTGAAACACTCAACAAATTATAATTAAGTCCTTTCACCCAATATGCATTCTCACATTCTCACATTTTGTTTAGAAATATAGTCCCTTTTCTGTTCATTGGACAAGGTGTATCATTTCACATTCTAACACATCCACCATTATAATGATCAAGAAATTCAAATTTCTCTGTATCTCCAGTCATATGATGAGTAAAACTACTATCAATAACCCAAATATCATTCTTGATAACTTTAGAAATAAGTTTTGTTTCAACATACCTTTCATCTTCTTCTGAATCTTCTTTCATAGCTACAAACAATTTCTCAATATCTTCATCAGTGTCAGTGTCCGTGTCTTCATCTTTATTTTTAACAAGGTAACGTGCCTTCTTTCCTTTGTCTTTGTAATGTTGGTTACCTCTTCTATCATACTGTCGGTTGCTTCTATATTCTCGATCATTCTTTCTGTTATTTGATCTTTCATTATTTTTCTTGTTAGGGCATCTGGCAGCAAAGTGTTTAATTTCTTTACAATTAAAGCATACCAAAGGTAGTTTACCTTTATATCTTCCTTTACCTTTATGCAATCTTCTAGCCATTAATGCTTCAAGTTCACCAATTTATCTCTCATCACTATCACTGTCATTTCTTATTATGTGTTTGTTACCATATTTACTAATTTTCAGAGATGATATAAATGTAGAATCAATAGTAGGAATAGTATTGTTGTCAAAATTGTTCAACTCAAATGAAATTAGTCTACCGACTAGACTATCAATTGTGATATTATTTCTAGGTGCTTCTCTCATTTCATGTATTGCAGAGACTCTAATAGCATAAATAGGCAATAAATTCTGAGAATCTTACTTACAATAGTATCTTCATCAATAACTCCACCTACTCCACGAATAGCATTCACAACCTCCTTGATTTGGTTACTATACTGAGATATGTTTTCTCCTTCTTTCATTCTCATGTCATCAAAATTTCCTCTGAGACTTTCAGATTTAGCTCTTTGCACATTTACATCTCCTCCATGAACTAGTGTAAGCGCATTCCACATCTACTTGGGTGATGTACATGTCTTGATATCCTCAAATTTAGCATCAGATAGTGAAGAAGCAAGCTCTATCATCATAGTATTGTCTTCATGTCTTTCTCTCAGCTGATCAACAGTCAAAGGTCCAATAGGTAAGGTGAACTCAGTATCCAGGTATTGTGTGACATCATTCCAATCCCTGAGAAATATAGTCTCATTTTTCTCTTCCATGTTGAGATGTTGTCCTTGTTCAGCTTAGGCACATCTTTCTTTTACATCTTGTGATCTTTAGCTTAATTCCTTGAAAACTTTCCTTCTAAGTGTTGTATGCTCTGATACAAATTGTTAGATAACTGAGAGGGGGCGGGGGGGTTTGAATCAGTTAGTTCCAATTATCCTACAGTCCCAAGTACTCCCAGATGTATATAATAACAATTTCAAACATATAAATCAACTCGGTGAAATATCAACTGTAATCTCAAACTCAATTTTAAACTTATCTACCAAGTAGAAGTAAATCAATATTGTGATTGCCGATCAATGAATATAAAGTAATGTGTAAAGAAAAATAACAATCCAACACATCCATGAAAATTAACACATATTTTTAACGTGGAAACCCTACTAAGGGAAAACCCACCTGGGATCGGTAACCCAAAATAATTCATTTTTCTGAAGTGAGCTCGGTGAAGAGCCAACACTGTTAAAGGTTACAATGCACATTATTAGGTATGACTTGGTTAGAGGATTTATCACTAACAGTCCTCCCTTGACCAATAATTCACTATGGGGTCAACAAAAAAACAATCAACATTCCTTGAATGTCATAATAAAGACTCTTTAGTCCTACTCGGTTAAGATATTTTTCTGTAACAATGGTTAAATTGATACGGTAATGATCTGACTCAAATACAACTCTATTCGCATATTTTCAGATCTATGCTAAGTACATAATACCTCTGATCAATATTCACATCAGTTCCTCTGATTCTTCATACTCTATTCTGCTTGGTAAATACTCTTTTCTATCGCTCGGTGTTGTTTGCAGAATTACTTGGTTCTGTCTTCAACCAGTTTGATCAGTCATGCATGAAGTTAGTCTCTTCAACAATATGCATGTATGCGCACTGTTTACATGTATGCATGCATTATTCATAATGAATCTATTGTCTCTTACATAGACATCATAAATCATTTAATTTCCATCCTTAGATTTTGTCGCTTGATCTCCATTGTTGATTTTTCCACTTAATCCTTCCTCGGCAATTGTGTTAAAAACATGTTTCAATCTCCTTTGTCTGATCATCTTGAATTTTCATAGTCATTTGATCAACATAAAAAACCTTATCAATTACCTCAAAATTATTAATAAATTCCAGCTCACCATTTTAGTTAGCTTTCAGTTTATATAACTTGGTTAATACTGTAATGCGTCAGTGATACCTTGTTCGGTTAATACTACGCTCAGTATACACTGTGCTTTCTCTGTGTCCTTTTTTCTGACTTGGTGTATACATAATTATTCTATTACCAACCACATAAACTTTGTTTATTCTGATCTTCAATCCATAATAGATGTTTGTTACCACGATGATACTTAAACAAGTTGACATCAATGACAATACATTAACCAATTAATTTCTATCATCACATCTGTAACTCGGCTGATCATCAACCAAATGACTTCAAACATACAATCAATTGTAGTTCATCATAGATATACATCACCAAGTGGTCTTGATTTTTTACTTGACCATTTGTATAGCAGACCAAAGGGAAGCACTCCTCAGAGTCATCCCTTGGGGTGAGTACCTATTTTCCCACCAAGGCATGCTCTTTTTTAAAAAGGAAAAGGACAAGTGTCATTGTTACTTTTCTCTTACACCCAAGATACTGAAGGCAAGGGGAGATGATACTAAGTGCAATGGTAGGTTCACCCAACGAAGTGCAAGCACACAAGGTAGTTAAAACAAACATGGGTTGATTAAACTTATGAAATTGAAATGTTTTAACAATAAAACAAGTTTTGAAAAAAAATATTTTTAATTTTCTCCACCAAACTCATGTGACAATGCTAAAAATGAAGGTTAGTAACCCAAAACCCTAATCAAAAAACTAAAAATTGACTAGGAATTTAGAAATTAAAACACACAATGCAAAATAATTATACCTTTTTTTAACCAATCAAATGGATCATTTAATCAACGGATGCAACTGTAAATTTGGCTTATACAACATTTTCTGCGTATGCATCGTTTGATGTACAAATGTCACTTTTTTGGCAACATCCATAGAAAGATGAAACAGAAACATAAAATTAAATAGCAGATGCATATAGTCACTATCAAATGCATTTTATAATCTAACATATGCGATGTTTAATTTTGCAATTGCATCACTTCAAGGGGTAACCTGGAGAGAACATAAAAATCCAAAATAAATATTTATTAAGGGTTGTTCACATTGGGTTTACCATTTTGTAGACGTAGGAATTCAAGCATAATAATAACCAGAAAAGGGATTAGAAAAACCAACCACACAAATCTCAATCTCAATGCAAATATCCTACTCTAATCAAGGAGAGTAAATTTGAAATCAATTGCACATCAAAATTATAAATTCAATAAAAAATCAAATACAAATAATTTCACCATAAATATCCATTGGTATTCTCTTCTGTGTAGTGTGAGCTCTCAAATTCACACTATTGTTTAATGAACAAAGATTAAAATTTTGTGGTTAAAGAAATAATGAAGAAACCAAGTTCCTTTTATAGGAGTTAGGACTTCAAATGAATGGTTCATATTGAAGGAGACTAGTTGGCAATGAATGGACATGATTGAATGAAACAAAATTGATTGAAGAGATAAATTAGACTGATTGACAGATAAATAGCTCCATGCCATAATCAATTGACAAGTTAATTGATACAGGAGCATATTGGGTTCTTGGCAATCCTGTATCAACCAAAAATATGTTTTTTTTGGTGTGGTAGATTGATGGAGACTGCTCGGTAAAATGCTCGGTAACTGCCTTTCTTGGTCGGTTAAAAGTTTGTTGTTTCACCGCTCAAGCTCGATTACTTGTTTCGGTTAGCTTCATCGATGGGGTCTCGATGGTTGTTCTTGGCTACTCAGTGATTTTCATCGACTAGTCTCTGTGCTCGGTAGGCTTTCTCACCGATTTGGTTTTTTGATGTTGGATCTTCTGGCCGATGTATGCATTTAATTCCCATAGCGTAATTAATGTTGGGGTCTTTCATTGGGATGTATTTGGACCTAAATATGGGTCTTTGTTGTTTCCTATGTTGGATCATTAGGATCTTTGGTGCCGACCTCTTTTTTGGTCTCTTGTATATTTTTAGTTTCTGTTCTTAGTTTTAAAGGTAGCGTACTAGATAGAAAAGAGATAGAAGATTTGGACCGCAATTCTATGACCTCGCATGTGTGAAGATCATTTTGTAAATGATCAAAATATATACGACCAAAACTAGGAAGGCCTTAAAGCCCGACATGTATGATATTTGATGAAATAATAAGAATATTCTGCTTTCTTTCTTTCCCTTTCTTTGTTTTTTCTTCTGAGTTGTTTTGCAAGTTGGGTTGGATAGATGGGAGTGCCTTGGGCCTTGTTTCTTCTTACCCTCCTTGCGCCAAGTGGTATTAGAGAAAAGGTGAGATCTGAGGTTCTTTCTTATGAACCCTAGTGATATTTATTGTAGGGTAGCAGATTAAGATTTGACCAACAATTACAGAGGGTTTCTAGATGGTTCGTGGGAGAGGAAATGCAGATCTAGGTCTAGCTAATATGCTAAGATAAATTGTTGCAAGATTGGAAGTTGTTGAGACAGCCCAGGGCAGAGGAAGATATCTTGAAGATGTTAGTGATGATGAAGTTGAAGAAGTGCAAGGAGAAGCCGCACCTGCACCTATGATGGATCAGGAAGAAGAGAGATTCCTGCGAGCATTGACAAGTTTGAAGTCCACACCTCAGTTCACTACTACATTTGGGACCAAATTTTGACAGCAACTTCTGATGGATGATTTTCTTTTGTGATTTTGGGTTTTTTTTTGTAATAGTCCCCGATGGTGTCGGAATTACAATGGGTTTTAAATAGACCATTAGAATTCTGACAGTTACGAGCTATACATGAAAAAAAAAGGTGAAATGACCAAATCATTTTTATTTTTTATGCCAAAGAGATCAAAAAAGGAGTGGGAGGAAGCGAATTTGAGGTCAAAGCTGCGTGCAAAGACAATGTAACTGGCTGGGGTGTAATGTATTGTAGCTCCTCTTTCTTCATCTTTGATTTGTGATTCATTTTGAAGGTATGTGATTTATAGACATTATATTTTATTTTTTAGCAGTGAATGTTAACAATTGTAGTGATTATGATATGTCAATTTCTTTTCACCTGATGTTTGTTTCCTTCATTCATTTCATGTATTTAGTTATAAAACCATGCCCACTAATCTATATTGTTGCTCAGAGCATTAGCATTTCTATCTTCTCATGAAACTATAGGCAGATTCCCTATTATAGTTTAGGAAGAAAAAGCCAAAAACAAACTGAAAGGTCTAAGCACGGAACTACTACATTGATCCCTCATTATGTGTATGAACAATTTTGTATATGATTGATTGCTCGTAGTGATTTCTCTTTCTAGTGAGTCCAGTTTTGACAAGCTATCCCCCGCAAGATGCAGCTAGTTTTCATTCCCATGGTACGAGATCGATTGACAAGGATTTCCAGAATGAATGTTCAATACCGACATAGATTCTTATCATTCACAGGAGCTTAGGATTGATATCTATCTACCCTAGATTGAAGCTATTCCCTCTAATCTGATCATGTCAGTATTTCTTTTTCTTTCTCTTTGAAAGGAACCCTTGGTTCTTTACTTTTAATCAATGCTCTTTGTATTTCATTCACTCATTATTGGAAAAGATATGTATAAAAGGTATACAAACTTGAGAGAACCGCTCAAAATATCTATATCATTGTTATCATGGTCAACACCAGTGATTTCTATTGTCAAGAATGATTGTTTCAACACCATCCATTCATATCGTTTTAACCATTTTTTATCAGTGTTTATTCATTGATTTATTTAGCTATGATAGTCAACATCTTGATACACATAAAATTATTAATTTTTAAATTTATGATTTGTATCACTTTCTTCTTGTTTTCTTTTAGAATCGTTGGGATATGCTTCTATATTTTATTTCCTTCTTACTGTATATCATGGATTGATCTTATTGAGGGCCACTTCATTTTTATTTCAATATCTTTCACCATATTATATTCTATTTATCTCAGAGTTTTGACTCTCTACCATGCTTAATCTCATGCAAATACCTGCCCTCTACATTTGTCCATAGTTGGGTCTCTGTCATTGCATGACATTCACTATTCTTAGGCTTCTTCATAATGTATTCTTCATGGACTTGTCAAAACATTCCATGATAATACTATACTCTATTGGCACATTGTAGCTCCTACACCAATGTTATTCACACATTGCCAGTCTTCTTGCCTTTTCAACCATTGCTTTGACTCATGTTATTCAAGGATTTCTGCATGCTCACTTCATTGATTCATTGTTTCAATGTTTTCTAACCCCTATGACTGATTCTTGTGTTTATCTATGGTACATGACATTAGTCATTATAGCCTCTTCTTCTACCATATCTATTTCTCCATGGGTCCCTATTGATTGTGATACTTCTATTAATTGACATATCTAGATACCCTTTTGTCTTTGAGCCATTAAATATCGTTGCACATTGTCTTGTTTTCTACAAATAGCTTCCTTTCAATATTCAACAAAGACTACTGTGTGTGTGTATGTATGCATATGTATGTATATATATGTATGTAAACATATGTATGTATATATATGTGTGTGTGTGTGTATGTATGCATATGTATATATATGCAAAAACAAATAAGTTCTATTGAATTTTTTATTTTGTGTGGGAGTTAATATGATGGGTTAGTTCTTTCTATATTCCTAAAAAAATTGGATTCAGATCTAAAAATTACCAAGATATCTCTTGGAACACTGGGATAAATCTCTAAAATTAGCTTCACATTGTAGCCTATGTTCAAATGCTCATTTTTATCTAGTGTGAAAGATGATAATAAACTTTAAAAAGCTGAGAGTTTTTTTACGGAAAATGAATATTTCCAGCCTCTTTCCATTTCCACCTCCATTATTTTGCTTCTTCATGTAGGGACTTGGAACATTTGTCAGCAATCATAAGATTCTGTATATTTTCAAGCTTGGAACTAATCTCCTTATTCTATGTGAAAATGCTACCAAAAGTAGATATATTATATCCTTTAACCTTCTTTTTGATTATGTTATGCTTCTGAGAGACTTACATAGTTGACCCTTGGATAGGGGTATTCTACTAGGTTTGGAGACATGTTTTAAATCAAATATGCGGCTCCATACATCTATGCTTTTTTATATCTTATGGGCATTTTTGGTGAAAAATGTGGTCATTGTTGTACAATTCAAAGTCATTTTTACAAGTTCATGGCCATTTTTCTTGAAATCTTACTCATTTTTGTTCTTTCAATAGTCAATTTTTATTATATTAGCCCAATTCTAAGAAAATGATATATCAATGCAGTTTTGTTTTGTTTGTGAAATTTTTGACTCGTTGCTTGACTCGGTAGTATATGTTCTGACATTTTTGATCATTCTTTACAGATCATTTAGGTAATACATAGTTGTTTCTAACATTTTCTTTTCTCTCAAAATTAAAGCATTAAACAATTAAATCATATGCCTTTGGATACCAGCGAAGGACAACTTCTCGTCCTTGTACTAACTACTCCATATAAATAGTAAACAAAATACTTTTATGCATTCTTTGCCATACTTCCACTTTGCATTGGGTCATAGGAAGGAGATACAATGTTTATAATGGAAAATATATGTATAAAAGGTATACAAACTTGAGAGAACCGCTCAAAATATCTATAGCATTGTTATCATGGTCAACATTAGTGATTTCCATTGTCTGGAATGATTGTTTCAACACCATCCATTCATATTATTTTAACCATTTTTTATCATTGTTTATTCATTGATTTATTTAGCTATGATAGTCAACATCTTGATACACATGAAATTATTGATGTTGAAATAAACAGTGGCATTGGTCAAAATTTCGACCAATGTTAATTTTTTTTTTAAATTTTTATTTTATTTTATTTTAAAAATTTTACTGGGATTCAACTGTGTACACGGCTGGATCATAATCCTATTTGTTATATGTGGATCCCATGATCTGTTTGTTTGATTTGTTTTTTTAGATTAAACAAAATTCATGTCGTGATGTTCAATGTCAACAAGCAATATATTGCATTACATTAATCCATTTACTTAAAAATGTAAATTCAAGCCAAGACACTATACCGGGAAGTTGGATGAGGGCAATTT